>JAZHYW010008776.1:0-16995 GCA_037355805.1 Ixodes ricinus | reverse complement strand
GCCGCCCCCCCCCCCCAAACGAAGTCAGACCCCCCCCTCCCCCTTCTCGAAGCTGCAACTTGACATGGGTGGACCCGCCGGTGCACAAGAAAGAATGGGAGAATAGCAATCCCAAAATTCTTCCGCCCCCCCCCCCCCCCCCCACAAAACGGAGTTCTGGATCCGCCCCCGGCCGCTCGTGGCACGTGTCTGGTGTGTTTCCACCCCAATTATTGAGCGGTATTTGACCAAAAATAAAAAACGCCTTTATCAAGGGGATTTCCATCTGCCCAAAGCCCCTGGATGTGTTCAGTGCTTGCTTTTCCAAGTAGCGTAAAACACAAAAGAGGGCGAGGCCCGTGTCTCGAGAGACCCTTGGAAGGGAAATGGATGCGCAGCACTGAAATGCGCGGCCTTGCGGCACTAGCGCGGCCCTTCCTTGTAAAACGAATGCGTGGCGGAGTACCCTCCCGTGGCACGTGTCTCACGCGGTGGCCAGGAGGCATGAAGCCCCTCGATGTGTTTGGCGTTTGCCTTGCAAATAGCGTCAAATGGTCAAATGCGCTCGCACGAGACTCTCTGTCTCGAGCGGCCTCTTGGGGCAAAAATGGCACAAACACTAGAGCCGCTTTATGTTTCAAAAGTAGCGGCAAGGTGCGTCGATGCAACGAGGCACGTGCAACGTGCAGCCCTCTGGGAAGACTTCATGGCGGCACAGCGCAACACTGAGCTGGGATTGCGGGGACGCCATTAGAATTTCCAGAATTCAGTTGTGCGTGCAGCACGTGCCTTGAGCATGTCTACAAGAATGAATGGCGCCACTTTTTCCCAGGATAGAGGGGGCTTTAACAAACACAGCAATGAACGCGCCTCGTACGCTTTTGCGGAAAGATGTGTACTCCGTTTACTGGAGCGGCGCGTGGCTTCATTTATGGTTTCCGTACGCAGCGAGAACACGTGCAAAGGTGAAAGTCTACGGGAGATTCGTGGTCTGAATGAGGCAGGCGAATCCAGTTCAAAAAGCAGATCGGCATGTGACTATAGGTGAAGCACAGCCGCGTCTCGCAACCGCTTTGCAGAACGCGGATCCGCTTCCGGCGTGAATGAGCCGCCCGCTCAGCCTCGAGCGCTGGCTTTGGCATTGCTTTCTTCCCACAGTCTCAGCTGACACGCTGTTTCTAGCAAGTCGGACCTGGCTGCTTATAAACTCAGTTGCAAAGTGACAAGGGTTTCGTGTTGGTGGCAGCACTGATCTCCACTAGAGGGGGCTGGAGTGGCGCATTGACAAACAGGTATGAAGCCACCCGGAAGTGAGCGGCTTGTCCCGGAAGTGAGCGCTTGGCAGGCTTTGTAACCCTTCCGAGTGCTGCTTCGGAAAACCGTCGAGGGCTTTGATTTTCGCTTGTTCCCTCAAGAGATTCCGCTTTGTTGCGCAGGAAGAGCTCATGCGGACCCGAAAAGTATCATATGTCATTCAACGTAAACATTTTGAGATTTAGCTGATGAAGTTGTGAATATGTCCCAAGTTCAAATGCCTCTATTTTCGGGATTTAATCCAGAACGGGAGTATTAAAACCCAATCAAACACAAAAAAGCATGGTCCAAAACATCGACTGAATGCACTGGGAAGCCCAGCGCACGCCCGACTTCCGGGACAAGCATTGAACTTCCGGTGGCTTCACTTGTGCCAGGCTCGGAGAGCAGCTAAGCGCCATCCAGCCCCCTATAGTAGAGATCAGTGGGTGGAAAGCAAAGTGGAAGCTTGGAGTCGTTGCATTGTTAAAACCAACACCATGAAAGTTGATCGTTTTACACTATTCCTATTTGAATAAATGTAATAAAAATTAATCCAAAGAAAGGTGATTTAGTGAGGGTTTCGGGTACTACGTGCAAACGCTTTTGATAGAGCACTTCATGGGGAAAGGGTTTATTAGACCCTTTTCCTGAGCCTCAAATTTGAGTCACAATGACTGGCTGTTTGTTTCCGTACCAGTCACTGCGGTTTGCACATAACGCTCTCTGTAAGTTGTCTATGAGTAGAGTAACATGATAACTAAAAATCTCAAATCTCTCCACGATGGCGAACAAAACAGAACCAGCGCGGTTAGCTGAACCTTAAAAAAAATTGTTTGCGAAAAATCTTGGAGTGAAGGGAAAGAAATTCTCATCGTCGTCATCATCATCAGATGGAGTTCAATATTTGCACCTTTCGTGGTGTCGGAACATGGCGGGCAGCATTGAATAGCTTATTGGCGGGCACTAGGTGTTTTCGAGAACTTGCTCGCGACCCTTGTGACGCGCTTCTCGTTTTCTTTCTGTTTTTTTCTTGCAAGATTAACTGACTCACTGCAAGAACGAGGAAGTAGCGCGAGGAAATATTTGATAAAAGAATCCTCTGCGTCAGGGACAGAATCAGCGCCACTTTGCCTGAACTTCTCAACCTCGAATTTCAGCCACCTTTCAAAAGATGGCGCAAGTGCGCGTCGTCTGCTACAACATAGGTTATTTCTATTATTTAGGACAATTAGTATGCTTTAAAATAATTACAATCATAGGCAGTGATTTTAATTAGAACGATAAAAGCTCTAATTAAAGAATCGTTATTTAAATAGCTGTCCTCTTCTTTGAAACCGGTTTCTTGCGTACAGAGTCGAGCTTCAAAATAGTCCCATGATTTAAAATTATTTTAAACAAATCTGATAATGAATAACAAAAAATCACGCTTCAGGTGAACCAGCTCAGTTTCTCTAGCATACAATTAAAACAAAATTAGATCAGATGCCAGTACGCTGTCTGAGAAAACCAAGAACGCGTTAAGGGAATTCTTTAAAATTTTATCACAATCAAGTTGTGTTTACAAAAAAACGGGTGGCGTTGCACTTCTAATAGTTTGTATGCGGAGTTCCTATAGTTACCAGAAGCATGCCCTTAAATGTCGTTGCTGCGTTATGATGTGACACTGAGTCACGAGACTTCAAAATTGCATAAAAAAGGCTCTTTTTGAATAAATATTAAAAAATGTGAGTGTGTTAATTCAGTAAAAAACGTATACAGGGAACTAGACGAGTCCTTCATCTTTTAATAAAAAAAATAAGAACGCGTCTTGGATGCATTACAAGTCTAGAAACTTGGAATGCATAGAGGTATGTCTTTGAAAATATCAAAACTTGCACTTTTTGTTTTCTTATTGTGCGTTAAGTTTTTGAAGCATGCGTATCATATTTTCCACTAAAAGAGTTATGATCAATTGGCATTTTATTTGGAATAAGAACGAAATACGTAACACGCGCAAAGACGCGACATTTGCATCGCAAACAGGAGCATTTAGCACAGCTGCCACCGGTATTATGGTTGGGGCCGTGGGACCGCCGCCTTAATGTTCCAATGCGAAGACGAGAACAAAGAGAAAGCTAAAAGTCTGGAAAAGGAGGACGAAGAAGGCAATCAAATAAAAGCGCCATTTAATCATGTTAAAGGGGCGATGCAACAATTTTTGTACTTTGCGCAAATACCGCTTAGAACGGATCCCTGACGTTGATGACCTATGAAACACGCGTTCGTTTTTCACCCCACGCAATAGAAGTCCCAGAAACAAATTAAAGAAAAATGAGCAGCGTTCACCCCCTCAACTCGCAGCCAGAACAAGCGGCCACGTGACCTGGAATGGATTATATGCCGCCAATGTTGATCATAGCCACGCGCTGGGGTTGGCAAAGCACAGGACACGCGCTGAGTTCCAGACATTGTTATGGCTCGGCGATTGTCGTCGTTGAAGCGATTGGACACGCGGCCACTACCCGAATGCTTCTCGAGCTAGTAATTATCACGAGCCCAAATCGAGCGCCCACGCAATGCTCGGGTCCAATCTATGAACCGCATTCAAATATCGTCACTTGGGTGTACTTCAATCCCCAGGTTACGTCATCAAATTTTGCAAAAGAGAGATTGCATGAAAATGATCGCTTTTGTCCTTGAAATTACACCGCAACAAAGGAGTTTCTTGGCCAGTGGCGTTGCGTGCGAGTATCCTTGAGTCCCACCAGTGCCAGTAAGCTCGTGCAAAGTGAAAAACATTCCAACTGAATATCGTTGCACAGCTCCTTTAAATACTTCGGACCTTTATTATAAAGGTGTATTCATAATTAACAACTTTCTGCACTTTGCCGGAAAGCACCGAGTAAACCACTCTTAAAAGAGAGTGAAGCGCGAACAGCGCTCTTTCAGCGTTCTCAAGGAAACAATAATTTGTTCGTACTGCCAAGACTGTGGCTTTTGATTGGCTGTATCTTAGCTGCCACAGTCAATAAACGTTATAATCCCCTAGCGGCACACTTATTTACAGCATCGTTTCCTTAAAATGCAATAAAAGAACAGTGCAACGCTACCGCAGTGTTTTTTATCGGACTTAAGGGGCCATGAAATTATCTTTTTATTTTGGCCAAATAATTTTTTCATTAAACCTTCAATGTTCACTGAACGTTGAAGATGCATCCCTTTTTGTTTCGGTTTATTAACTTATACACAAAAAAATATTAAAATATAAGTTTTTCTTCTCTCCAAGTCACCGCAAAACAAAGCCGCGGCGCAATTTGACGGTCGTGACGTACTATGGCTCCTGTCAGTAGGAGAATGGGAGCGTTAGTGGCGAGCTGGCGGTGTGCTTGTAGGTTTTATCACGGGGTTTTACTCCGCTGATGGTGCCGATGCGACCGATATATTTTCTTCATCGGCGCCTCTCATCACCGCGATAGCCATGAATACATCGCAGCTGAGTAAAATTCAATTAGGTATGTTTCGCTGCAGCCACAGCGTGGGATGGTTCCAAACGCCGGTACGAAGCGCAGCAGGTCGTCAGCACGACAGCCGCTTCTCCGCCGCCGTCCGCCGTTTCCGCAGTATCTATGAAAAGAAAGAGACGCGTTGGCACTCACTGGTGTAGCAGAAAATGTGCCGAGTTTTGTGTGGGCTCAAGTTTTATTAACTTTTATTTTGTCAGGAGAGGCTCGATGGGCAATGTGGATGAAAAAGAAAAGAAAAAGTCGCAGTACGCCGTCTTGGACGATCGACTTTAAGAAACGACTTTGCTGATAGTACGAATCTGGCCACACGCCTTTTCTACGATTGCAAAAGGCATGGTAATCTTAGCAGAGATATCGTAACTTAGAAATATGATTTCGTGATCACATAGACGTTGCGATAGTTCAAGGAATGCTAACACTGATTACAGTTCTTGGGTGATAAAAACGTGTCGAAATTCGCATCCTTCATACAAGCCTTTGAATACAGGACGCACGAGTAATATATTGAACTAGAGCACACGCAAAGAATGCCCAAAATAAGAAATCGGGGCGATGTTTGAGGAGACAAATGCTAGGAAAGCACCACTGTAGTCCAAGTAAACAAAGGTGACGGCATGAGCGTTTCTGCTGTCTTGGGGGTGTAGCCACAACATCGCCGCACGAGTAGATGGACCTTCCCTTCTAGGACGTGCTGGCTTATCATCGTGACACGCGACGAGAATTCAGTCAATGATAGCGCTCTTACGCGGAACGATGAGCTTCCACCACGCCGACCACGTCAACGATCACCACCGACGCCATGTTTTTCACCAGAGAGCAGGAACAGCTAAACAACGCAGGCGCAGTCTTATCTTTATCTTGCTTCGTTTAGCACACGATGCATGGTGTATAACTTCGAGCATTAAAAATCCAAAAATTTCGGACACCTTACTAATTATTCAACAAAATGTGAATCAGAATATTCTTTAACGCAACTTTAACGAAACATTCACCGGTCATGTATTGTTTATGATCGTGGTGCTGGAGAGGTAGGTGACGTGCATTGGCACCGCGGATGCATCCCAGTGAAAAGGCAGAGAGCTTTCGAAGGGAAGAAGGTATAAAAGATTCCGCTATTCATTTAAAAGTTCTATAGCCAATATTTATTTTTCGGCTCTCTATTTTTGTGCTTTCGTTTTCTTTTCACACCTTTTACGACATGCAGTGGATGAAATTCAATTTCAAAATCATTTAATGTTTATTTAATCGAACGATATTTATTCTAAATTTGTAAATGAAAATTTATTTTATACAAGCGTATAATGGAAAAGTAGGCGTGTATTCCACTACTGAATATGGTTTTACCAGTGTATATTTGTTATTAAGAAGACTTTATCCCATGTGCAAATAAAATTAATAATTTCCCAAATTAGGATGCAATAATCAACAAAAGCACACGTATCGAGTAGCAGACACCTGAGTACTTTTGTACTGACATATTGTTGAAAATAAATCCGCGGACTGGAATTTAAGGTAAAAGATTCAACACGGCACATTGAAATACCTCAAAGCGACGTTTTCACTACTTTCACTCGAGAGGTCAAAAGCTGATAGGATCATATCTAATAGTCAACGAAATGTACCTAACTGTGGCATCACCTTGAACGGCTAAAGTTTTACTTCGACGTTAAACCTCCGCTTTTTTATTCCGAAACATTTGATGTCGTGCTCAAGCAACTGGCGTCACTAAGGGTACATATACATAAGCATTTTTGTATTTGTGTATTTACTTATCAATGCTACAAACCCTCGTTTGACGACTTTGTTAGGGTAGTTACATACAGAGCTGCACAACCACAACATCTTAGAAAACGAACAAACAAACAAACATCGCTGTCAAAAAGGGAGACCGAGCTTGACAACTATCGTGTTCGGGCAAACTGTTCCATTCTTTAACAGCTATTGGAAAGAACGAACATTTAACGAACATGTCAGAGGCGTTAGTTAGAGCGAGCCGGAGCTGTGAGCCATATGTGCGCCTCTGTGTGCACGGGGCTTGGACCAGGCAGGAGAGCGCGAGACAGACCAGCTTGAATCGAGCTATATGACGGTCGTCTGGTGGATCGTTCCTGTCTGCCCCTCCTTCCCCGGTCAAAGCGACCTTCAATAAACCTCCTGACAATATGAAATGTTCGTAAATTATCCGCAATAAAATTCATGGCTCCAGAAGAACATTCATCAAGCTTAGCGGAAACGCACCGGCCGGCAGCGCTTCGGGATATGCGTAGATCAACAGTCTGCAACAAATGTTAATGTAAAATCCTTTCTACGTGCTCAGCTGCGGTTGCAAAAGCCATGGCCGCTTGCATACCTCATCCCTTAAAAAATTATTTTATTTTCACTCAATCGCTACGCAGGAACAATTTGTGAGCGTACATATACCTGATGCTTCCAGTATGTGGGTATTTCGTATTTCTCTATAACAATGGGCGTTTGCGAAGTTAGGTGTTCGTACACCGCGCTGTGATGCTTGATGATTAAAATAGCACGTGCTACACTCCGCCTTCCCTAAACTGACAGTGCGGAAAGAGTGCGTGCTTGTTAAACCAGTCATATATGTCTATCTCTCCCCAGGTGATCTCGCTTCGTCTCATACCCACGCGAAGCGAGCGGGCTCAGGTGTTGAAGGGGAGATGGTTGATTGTCCGACAAGCACGTGGCTTCCTTTGCACTGTCAACTTAATGGGTAATGAATCTATCTTAGTGCTCAAGATCAATGTTTTTGTACATCCATAGCCTCCTCTTAACTCACATTGCCTGGCAGTTCGACGACGGAGCCATAAAGCGCCCGGTTGCAGATTTGGACCGCGAGGATCTGTTAGCATACAGCATTTTTGGAGAAGCTGGTATTCAGCGCACAGCTTTCGCAGCGGCGAGAACCCGAAACATGGTTTTCGAACCCGACGAGAAAATAAGCGGTAGCGCGAGGAACGCGAGGAGCACGAGCGGACACTCCATCGCTCGGAAAAATTGTGTTTCGGCGTCTCGCCGCAGCGGGGCGCCCGTCATATGGCTCTCCTATCATACGTTGTCTGCCGCTCAACCCTTTAACTTTCGGCGGCCGCATCTTGTGGCGATCTTCCAGGTTTTGTCAGTATAGAGGAGGCTATAGTACAACACGTACTAGGAGAAGCAACTGTAAGACATGTTAACATTTTGATGGAAAGAAAACTCCCAGATGGGAAGCGAAATGCAGATGCGAACCTGAATAAAGATTTTCTTTTTTTTTTGACCGCTGATACGATGTTCGCGGATGCGGACTGAACATATCGGTAGGGCTGTCAGGATATTGGCGAGTTTTAGAACAGCGTACGCAAAAAAATAGCGTCGTCGTCACTGCGCAGGCGCGGAGCCCAAGCTGCGTCTGAGTTGGACGAAGGACGACGATGTGCAAGACCAGAGTGGAGCACGCAACGCTAACGCAAAAGCACAGCACGTTGGTTTGTTTCTGTGGGCGATACTGAAACTCTCTGATAACTTACATCTCAGAACTAAAAGCGCGAGGGATAAGACGTGCAAAGGGAAGAGGAAAGAAAACAAGCGACGTTTCGGGTGCATGCGCTTTGTCAGATCAAAAGAAAACAAAGGAAACCAAGGAGAAGAACGCGACGGCTGTCGCAATATGACCCCAAAAGACAAAGAAGAAACAAAACAAAGACGAAAAGGGAACAGCAGCACAGGCCAACCAGATGGGAAGACGAAGGCTGGGTAGAGGGTCGAAACTGCTATGAACGGGGAAGAACAGGTGGAGCGAACGGAAGTAGGACTGGGGGTCGACTTCACATGAAACTTAAGGAAAACTAAGGAAAAATAGACGAGGGCTTGTTTTCTTTCCCCTTCTTTTTGCACGTGTTATCTGTCACGCATTTAGGTTTGTACCATCTTTACGTGCCGGCAGCACTGGATCCACTAACTTTTGCCTTCGCTTGGTTGCTGAAACATTTCCTAGGTGAGCTTTAAAGACAGTGGTATTGCCACTAGGATCCACAAAAAATTATGGCAAGCTATGTATCCTGAAAGAAAAAAATATAAAATACAATTATGGTCTCCGGATATTCGATGAGACCTTCGGCTCGAATAATTAAACAGTTTTGGTATTGCGTATGGGGGACAAGGGTAGCACGTGCTCTGCGTTTGTTTTTTTTGCGTTGCGTGTTCCACAATGCGGACGCCCATTACGCACGGAACACCGTGAGCTATTCACACGTATGCTTTCTTTTGATTTTTGCGTGTGTGCCCGGTGGCCCTCTGCCGGCCCTTCTCGTTGATCTCGTCGCGCGCAAGACAGCGCGTGACTCGGATTGGTTTGACACAATACGGGCCTTAGATTGCTTGTAGCAGTTTGCATTGGCACATTTAAATGGCTCCTGAAAAACAAGTGTAATGAAATACACTCCCTCCTCATTTGGCCCGTACTATTGTTATCTTTATTTTCTGCTCCTTATCAGTTTCACGTCAACGGTAGCGCCACCTGGATCACTCTGAGTTAGCGCGCGCAAGGCCATTTCACTAAAAAGAGGAGAGGGGAAATTCATTATCTCCTCTCACCTTGGCGTTTCGTCTGCTCAGTAGACTGGGCAGTATGAAATATCCGGTTGGCGTGCAACCACGGTTTAAAATCGCGTCATTTCGTCAATATTAGGCGCAAATGCGCAAACTTAGATGTGTGAGTAAACGTAAAATGTTATACCCGGTAAAGAGACTAACAGGGCACTATCCACCTGTCACATTCCACGCAAATAAAGAAAAAGATCAATACAACCCTGTAAATATGGAATTAGTCTGTCATCTCTGGCCAAATGTGAATGGGGTTGTAGCAGCTTTTTGGCAAGGTAGCGTTCGTACTGACTTAGGGCTTTGGCAATCATATGTGGGAAGTATAGAAAAAAAATGAAAGCGTGCTCACTAAGTGCGAAACAACCATTGCCCAATGTTTGGAGTGGTCCATTTGTAACCATTGTTTTTTTGTGGGGTGTTTAGGCGTTAGTTGAAAAACGACAATGAGGACGCCATTTATTTACAAGCACCGCCGCAAACCCAACGACCGGGTTGCGCCGGCAGCGGATTATGTGCAAGGTTGTTTATGTTGTACAATACTTTTATGTTATTTTTATGTTAATTTTATGTTAATCTTATGTTGCACAATAATTTTTAATACAAAATAAATTTAAACCAGTTAGCCTCGACTTGACAGCGCTTCCTTAGCTAACAAAATTCTATTACATATGGCTGGCAACACGTAAGAAAAACCGCTCTGGATTTTAATATTTCCGACCTCAGAGAAAGAAAAGTCTTACGTTTGCATGGCGTTACAGAAAAGCCAAGCAAGGCTATTTCGTATGGTTGTGCGAATAGTGGTTTGAATCGAATAGCGCTCCGTCATTCATAGCTTCGACAATACAAGGAAAAAAAACAAGACGGCCTGTTCTTTCAACAGTGCAAAAGCTAGAGCTGACGCTTAGCTATTCGATCGAAGCCACTATGCGCACACAGATACCTGTGAGTATTTCGAACTCAGAGCTGTACAATCAAAATTCTATTCTCTGCTGACGCGATATACGAAACACTGCATCTGTTGGCAGCTGTGGAGTACTTGTACATTGGCGGACTAAAACCGCAACGTCATGGTACACTTTGTGCGTTGGGTTGGATTAGAAGCCAAAAACACACCTAACGGAAAATGTGATGAGCGCAGTGACGTTGCACTTTCGACACTGTTTGATTGGCTCGTCGGCTTCTAGCGTTGGCCGCCCATAGATGTCCGCTATCTTAAGGCATGAATTGTCCAAACCACGATGCCAGTTTTTGCGCCATGGCGCCATAGTGCAGTGGTTCTGAGCTTCTAATAATCGCCACGTGACTTTCGAAAGAGGTTTATAGTCGCAGCGGTTGAGGTTAGTACTGCCGCTAAACGCCGTGGCTATTGGATGAACCAAACGAACATACGCTTGCTGATTGTCTACTGAAATTAGACAAGAGAGCACTATAGATGGCTCCTGGAGTAGTCGTAATTCTTCTACAGACGGGGACAACTTCACAGCGACACCAGCGTGCGACAGTTGGATGTTCGGTACAGCTCGCCCACGGGTACTGCCCAAAAATGAAGAATGGGATCGGGCGCGTACTAAATTCTTTGAAATGCCCGGATGTAACAAAATAGCACCGCACTGAGAGCACTTAGTGGAATGGTCTATAGACCTTTGCGAAAATCGCCTTCTGTGCGCTGCCATCTTTGTCTGCTGGGCCGTGGAACGCCTTCTGAGCACGCGCTGTTGCTCTGCTGTGCGGTGTATCGGACCCTGCGCATGCCTCCGCAGCTCAGTGACTCAGCATTTTTCGCCCGAATAATAAGCGATGCAAAGGTATATACTTGGTTCCAGATCTATTCAGAGCATAGTCAAAAGCTGAAAGACACGCAAACACAAACATAGAAACTAAAATCTTACTTCACGGTGTACCAGCCGTTAAGAAAGATAAAGATGAAAACCTTGACGTTGCGCATTTGGTGCTACCTCGACTGGCGATATGGGCATCCACTGCGCTCTGACATCATGCGCATTTCTCTTCTGTCCTCTTCCCCTTTTGATGCTTTTCTAGCTTTATTTTTCTTGTTGCTCTTTCGCACTCGCGAGTGCAAACAGTAGCGCCGCTAGATTTCTTCAAATTTCAGGAACCATGCTTCAAAGGACGTCGCTACTTTTTCGTAAACGGGGGATTTATTGCGCATGAGTTTGGGTTCCGCTGTACAAACACTGATGTTGCCTCGTCGCCCTCCGCAGCGTTTCGCTGGGAGTTTGAGTGCGTCGTATCCACGGAAGTGTATTTACGGTATTCTAAAATTTTATAGTAGTATCCTCCGATCCAGTGAATAATAGCTCACAAATATGTAATATAGGTGATAATGTTTACCAAATCCTTGGAATCCCGAAACATTGATTGTGAGGCGCAGCACACACCTTTGTTTGCCTTAATATTACACAGTCAGTAGGTTGAAACATCCACTGTGTGCGCTGGTGTGCATATCAAGTCAGGAAAACGCGCTTTTTTCACACGCTCTCACCCAACCAATGTGTTTATGTAGGTGTCCCAAGGCAGTACACTCGCACATACACACCACAGAGCCTGCCTGCGTGAATAGACAAGTGAATTAAATTTAATCAAGCCCAAACACGAGAAGTCATTATAAGAAGCCCAAATGCTTAAGGACGCTCACTGATTCTTTCTGTTATACGTACTTGTTGGAGCATAAGTACGATTTTGAATTCTATCTGATCATTATATCTGATAAACAAAAAACGTAATAACTTTAGATGCGTGAGTTACCGCGGTCGGTACGTCATATGACATTTCCTTTGTGAAATTGCGAAACACCTTGCAAGTAGCAATGTTCGTATCCGCGTGAGTCTTCGCATTGACAAAACGTTTCCGAAACTGACAAATTTTATAATATATTTGGCAGTACTTGCAGGTCTCTTGGCAACCCCCAGCATGGCACCGTCAGCTTCTGGCTGTAGTCAAAGTGATTTACCACGAGGTAAGTTCCACTAGGGATTGGGTTGCACCCTTCTGACACCGCTTTTTCAGTGTAGCCTCCTCCAGTGCGGTTTAATAATAAATACTGAACTGCATATATGCTGCATATCAAAAACGGTTATATACCTTAAGTTTTCCTACGTACCTTCTCAACTTTTAATACCAGTATTGTTTTTGATTATCTGATTTATGAAAAAAAAGAGGAGCATTACTGAAATCAGAAGGCTGCAATGTCGAGGCGCCAGTTTTATTGCATGTACTGATAATGTGGTTTTAGTACACCATACATTTCTGCTAGCATGGCCGAGTATAACACCAATAAAAGAAACGCGATGTACCTAGATACGAGGGGCGTTCATAAAGTTCGTATTATCGGCACAAAATAATTAAATAAAGCGGTACAAAACAGGAATAAACATGAGCGCGCGTCCCTCTAGTTTAAGCACAGTATAAACATCGCATGCTATAGTAGCTCGGAACGCCGCCAGGGAGTCGAAACAAAAATGGCCCCGCCCGTTGGTGCCAAGCACATGCAGTGATCCGTTTTTTTTTCGTTTTTTTTTTCATTTGAAGGGAAGCAATGCCAAGGATATTCATTCCAGTCTGGGAGCGTTGTTCGGGGACAACGCCCCAGTTTATGACACTTTGGTTAAATGACACAGACGCTTCTAGTGTGGCCAAATAAGAGGAAAGCATTTCAAGGACGGCGACCAAGTGATTGCTCAAGTGGAGCGATTCCTGAACACTTAAGACGAGGAGTTCTATATACAATGGCCTCCGGCATGTGGTGTATCCCTGGAAAAAGTGGGTAACTTTTGGTGGCGAACATGTAGAGAGAGTCTCAACTCCTACTCGAGTTTGATTGCTGAATCTCTATTCCTTCGTGACAATAATACGAACTTTATGAACGCCCCTCGTATGTATACTAAGTGCTCTGAGAATTAGAAACCAAAGCACGCATACAGTGTCAATTTCTTAGTTGTGTTTAGCGTCAATTTTTCTGTATTGTGAAATATCGTTATTTCTTACGTTAGGTGACATAAACACAGTTAAGATGGGATGTACGAATGTAACGTCCTTAAATAGTCTCATAAAAATTTAGTTAATTGCTTTTTTAAATTGATATATTTTCCAGAATTTGCAAATCTTCAGAATTGTTTAGTCTTCTTTTCTATGATTGTTAGCTTAACTAGTTTGCGATTGCACAAATTTCTGGTTCCAGAGGTGACTGTCTTATTATTTTTAAATTTTCAAGAACAGTTTCAGATTGACAGCAAACAGAAAGGGGAGGTTCTAAGTACGCCAATTAACATAATACCTCCTCCCGAGTCTGTTAACAAACGCACTTACACAATCGTTTTTTTAAGGCGAAGATCTTTAGCTATAGACACATCAGAGATAAAAGCGCCACCTGTCGTACGCAACGGCAACTAGTGGCAGCCGCCATGCTGCAGGATAGTGCGCGCCGCTGCATACGCTGCGTAGGCCATAGACGCTAGTCGATTCCGGCCCACGATGCCAACGTACTGCTGCGTGCCCCTCTGTAAGCAGAGTGGGTATCTGGACAAGTCTGGCATTAAGGTACGGATTCGTAAATGTACTCGTTATCGGTTGACGGGCGTCGGTCTGGTGGGGATATTCAGCGGCGTAGCCGCGCAAACGTTTCCCTGCTGAAGTGCAGAGAACGGAACACGAGCCGATCAAACGCTACGCGCCTTGGGTGTATGAGTCCGGTGTTTTTAATCTTAATTTTTTGCGTTTGTAGGTAGAGTTTTCCAGTTTCAGCTAGTTCGAAGAAATCAAAGCGTCAAATACAAATATAATGTTGCTCGTGGTATTGCTTGTGGACGTGACAGCTTCTTGAGCGCCTAGCTTCAGGTGTGCACGAGCTCGCGGTGCTTCCAACCTCCGCGTGTAAATTATATGTTAGGGTACGCATGAAGCCATACAACCTCACGCTTTAACCTGCCTGTAGCGCACACATCTGTGCAGCGCGTGCTTTATGCAAAGCAACATGCAATCGCGTGTAACTTCTGCTTCACTGCAAACCTGCTGCTCTACATTTCAACTCTAAAGTCTCCCTCTAGAAAAAGGGACTCGACGTATCAAGTAGAAACTTGCGTCGAATACGTCTTTGACTGGTTGAATTTGTGCATTGAAATTTTAAGTCTTAATTCCAATTACAAAACAATAAAAAATATGCCTCGAAAAGGTCCGTTTTTTTTATTTGTTTTGTACTTGAAGTAGAGGTTTAGATTTTTGTTGAGAGGTTTAGATATTTAATTGATGTATGACCGTCTAATTAAAATAATTAGATGGTCACACCGGCGTCCGCGATGAGCGAGTCCAACGCCTTCGTTGGCGGGTCGTTTCTCGAAAACTCGCTCGTTCTCCGAACGTCGTTGGTTGGCTCAGCCGCTCCGCGACTAGATCGCATCGCAAAAAAGTCGGGACAAGTGGCGACTGCTCAAATCGCGTCGCTTTTTGCCCGCGATGGTCGCTTTTACGATGAAAGTTATCGCGCGACTAGATCGCATCGCCGGTGGGAACGCGAGTGGCGAGCGACAGCGAAGCGGGTCCCCTGCGCTTGTTTCGTCGCACATCCGGAGAGTACTGGCGACCTCTAACTACAGCCCGTAAAGTATAACCGGTTCCTATCATTTTCTGATGCATGGTAACACATGTCTGATGCCGTAACTACAAAGATCTTAGTAATTACCTTTTTCTTGCGTGGTTGGCCTTTATGGATGCGGCGACCACGAACCCCTCAACGAGGAAGTTGTAACTTCTGTCGAATTGTCGTTCCGAGTCCGATCAGCTCTTGAAGAACCGATATACCTCATCATCTTTAACGGCTGGGAGTTGGGAAAGGTCGTTTACCCAACCCGTGATCGGGAAAACGCTTCCTGCAGTTATACAGAGGCGAAGGGATCGACGAAACAAGAACGCTACAGTCAAAACAACTTTGCCGGCCGCAACAGAGTCCTTCCCAATGGCGCCGGCCGCCCAATGCTGCTGGACTCGTTCAGCGGATTTCCGCTGTTGCCAGACTTTTTGAAAGGGGTCTATAGTTAAAAATTTCCAAATTTGAAGAAAATACATTTACTGGACTCAAATGAAACGTCGGAATGCAGCGATGTCGAGAAAAAAAAACAAGTATAATGGCAGTTAATTTATTAGAAAATACTTACAAATGTTTGCGTGAGATGCAGCAAAATTTATGGAGGTATTATTATTAAACTTTTTGTACCTTTAAATAAAAAAATAAAAATGAAGGGTAGTGCTTTTTACACAGTATTGTATGTTTTCGGCCCACTCGAAGAGGCATCTTTTTTCGCAGGTGCTTATGCATTATTATTTAAATGAGCCTTTTTCATAAAATACATTTTTCTAAAAGCAAGTATGCGTGCAATCCAAGATCCAGAGTTGTTGATTCGCAGCCCGCATCTTTATTTTACGTTCTTTGCAGTGGTTGCCGTACCAACGCACGCTCTATCGGAATGGCAAGCCTGCTCTGGAAGGGCCTTCCGGAATGATTTTGAACGCCATTGCGCAAACTATGAACGTCACGTAAGTTGAAGCCATAGGGATAATGCAGGAGAGTCGGAGCAGAACCACAATGGAGATCCCAAAATCTGGAAAGGAAAAACGTATCTATCAATTAAAGCGCGAAACACATGTACGACGTAACCGTCCGATCCGACGTCCAATCAGGCGATACGACGGTCGGACGCAGCTTGTTTGGTCGTGTCGCACGCAACGTCGGAACGGCGTTGCGGCATGCGACCGACTGTCCAGAAGTGGTTTCGGTGGTCAATGACGACGTAGCCAATGACGACGTAGGTAGTGGGAACGTCATGAGGACGTCGTGTTTTGGGTAGCGGGCTATTCAGGAGCAAGGATCTGGTTGCGAGTTCCCCTTACGACAAACAACAAAGAGCGGGTCGGTGAAGGTACAAGAATCAAAGAAAGGATAAGAACACTTAAGGACAAGGACAGACAGCACAGTTCTTTAACTATACTCTGTTTCACCTTATGATGTACCGCAGGAAAGGCTACAAGCGCGAGCTCCTTGGTCTGGGGCACATCTCGGCGGCACAAGCTCTCGTGACTTAAGAGCGGCTGCCAACGCTATGAGCTCGCGCTTCAAGCCTTCGCTGCGGTACAACATAAGCTGAAACGAAGTATAGCAACGCACATTTACTGATGTCCCTTTCAATACGCACTATCTCCCTCCGCGCTTTTGAAACTAAAGAGGAGGATACGGAAAAAAATAAGGCCCGGAAAAAGGACAAAACCCCAAATACAATAGAAGACAAATAAAAAGAAAAAAGAAAAAAGAAAAACACTAATGACAAATTCAGATAGAGGGCCCTTTGACTAATTCAGCTCTGGCTTCAGGTAGTTCATCTCAACTCTGGACTACGCGAGAGAAGGAGCAGCGATGCTGTGTTCGTCACCGGCTATCCTGTATGCAGGGTGTCGAACCGGAACCCAACCGAAAATGGGAACCGAACCGTTATTTTTAGCCGAACCGGAACTGAACCGAACCGAAATCTTCGCCGCCATCTTGGAACTGAACCGGAACCGAACCGAAAAAATATATAACGGTAACCGGTTCAAAACGGTTCAAGTTAATTTTTTT
>JAZHYW010008775.1:0-162129 GCA_037355805.1 Ixodes ricinus | reverse complement strand
CTGGTCTCGATTATTCGATAAACCCGGGGAATACATGAGTGCATGCAAAGCATCCAAAACAACGCAGAGCTTCGCGACTCGCACATAATGCACGCACGACACATTCTGGGCTTTTAGTTTAGTAGGATGATCAAGACAAGTTCAGACTTTATGATCAATTTTCGTGGTTAAGGAACAACTAAAGTTGCTTGTCGGTTGTCACATAATTAAAGTGGAAATTTTACTTTTTTGTTGGTTCCTTAATTGCTTACCGACCAGTTCGTAAATTTGAGCTCACGACATCCAATGCCTAAGCTCAGACTGGCTCTGGCTCTGTGGGTGGCACTTTCGAAATATAATTTGCAGTTTAACGTTCCTCTGTGCTTTGTAATTATCGAATAACGCAGCAGGCCGAAATGTTGAAAGATGCTTCTTTTTCTTGAAGGATAACGAGCTTTTTTTGCGGGTCTCAATATCAAAATCTCTCGCTGATTACAAGGTTCACATAAAACCTGTGATGTGCGGTAGGCGTACTCGCTTATTAAAATATCTTTTTAATTACTGGGCACGATAATTAACATAAATTAAAGACACAGGCTATTTTGGGTAGTGTTTGCTTTTTGTTGCTGGGTGGAAATATCTTGTCCCTTGTGGTTAGCCACGACACGAAAGTGCTACAAGGTACTTTCTATGGATTGGCCGATGGAATAGTTTTAATTAGGCGCAATTAAATAATCCGGGATACACATGAATGCCTAAATATAACTTCCCAGAATACCGATCAACGGGGAATTTATGCCCAGCGCAAAATATGCAGTTACTATTAACCTGACCGAGTGCTTGAAAATTCCAACAGCGATGTGGAACTCCTGGGATGGTAACACCTCAGAGATGTGGCTGATAAAACTAACAAGCAATTTCAATATGAATAACCATATGGAGTTATTTCTCTCATAATTTGCTTGCAACTTGGGAATAATGAGAATCGTGCTTTTCCGCTGGCGCTGGGAATTCACAAGACCAACCACGCGAATTGAGAATCACGATCTTCAACTTCACAACATGGACGCCTGATGGTGGTGTATCCTCTATAGTTGTAGATGGTCAATTATCTCAACATACACATAGGTGCGCAGCCAACGAGGATGAAGATACAACACTCGGAGGCAAAAATGTTTTTTTTTAATAATAATGCCGGCCTATTTTTGTGGGCCAAGGCATGTGAGTACAGATGTGACATATAAAAAAGCAGAGCTCTAGTTATACATGGCTTCAAAAAACATAGTTGAGAAAACGGGAAAGGCACATAGAACAGATGCTTCCCTACATACAGTAGTAACACTTGGCAATGATTAGTCAAGTGGATTCAAAACTCCATCTAAGGCGCTGACAAGCGAGTCGAAGCTGGCACTGCCTGTAATGCTGTGAGGCAGGCCATTCCAGTCTCGGACAGTTCTAGGGAAAAAAGAGTATAGTTAAAAATGTATTTTCTACATTAAAACTCTCGAAGAAGCTTTTCATGCTTCTGCCGTGTGACTCGACTGAGATAGTACACCAGACAGTCTTCGAACTTCATTCCAATCTTATTGTGTATTAATTTGTACGAAAAATTCAAACGCTTCAATTTTCTGCCGGTCGATAACTGGGTTAATCCGGATAACGCATAAAGAAATGACACAGACGTATGCATGCCGTATGCGTTATATGTAAATCGCAGTGCCTTTTCTTGTACTCCCTCAAGTTTGTCAATCAATCAATGACTGTGAACACGGGTCCCATAAAATGTCCGTGTATTCCAATAATGAACGAATCAAAGTAATGTACGCCACGAGCTTGGTTTCTGGAGTACAATGTCCCATGGTTCTTGGAAGACTCCAGAGTCTACGAGACGATTCTGATATGATGTTCTCTAAGTGAGAACATCAAAACGGTCATTGAGATTTTGAACTTGGACGTGGCCCTGAACAGGTCCTGCGTCCACACGGTGCATGAGAGCTTTCAGACGCAGTGCGACAGGCTGAAAGGCGCTGGGTTTCCGCGTGCTTTGCTGTGTGATGCTGCCACCACCCTTGTTAAGAAGGTAAAAAGAACCTCTCCCCCTAAGGAAGTGTTGGACAGGCGAAGGACTGTCGTCATCCCATAGCTGCACAAGGTCTTCCACAATTTAAAGAAAGTACGAAGTCGGTTCAACGTCACTGTGGTGTTCCCCCCCCCCTCCCCCTCAAAAGTTGGGCCGGATTTTTATCGAAAGTGAAGGCCAAGAAAGCAGGGCAGTCAAAGAGAAAGTGTACAAAAAACATGCAAAGACTTTTGTGAGCTGTGTTTCCGGAGTGGTATACAAGGTGTGGTGAAGTGTAGATTGGACAGACGGGGAGATTCTCAAATGATAGACTCAGGGAGCACAACTAATCACTGAGAAAAACGGTCGGAGGGCATTTGGCGCTGCACTGTAAGAGCTGTTTGTGCAAGCCGTCGTTCGAGGAGACCAGACTTGTAGATAGGCACAAAGACAAAGTGACGAAGGGGGGTGATTGAGGCCTTTGAGATTGCAGAAAGCGGGGCACAGTGCACCAGCGAGCCGTCGGTGGTCGGTGAAGCTGTCTGTGAAAGAGATGTTTTTGACTTCGATAATGAAAAAAAAGGGGGGGGGATCACGCAGCACGTTAATTTTTGGTACCCTATGTGATGAGGCAGAAAGGTTGGCGCATATTTAGATTGCTGTCTTGCGTGTTTAGTTTTGATGTTTACTGTCATAAAACCTTTAGTTGCTGCGAGTCAGCACCTGTCCCGTCTTGGTTGTTCCTTCTTTCTAGTCTTCGTCGCTGTGCGCTGTTTTACGTACATTATGTCTATCATTAAACGGGAACGGCCGGCCAGAAATCATCACTTTCGTCCAAGACATTCTGCGACATGCTAAAATCAACAATGTATTAAAAGCACCCCCTTTTGTAATAAACTGACTCCAAGGTCCTTAATCCGGGGTCACACTGCTCATACATCATACAAAAGACAGTCTGCAAACACGAGACACCGCAATATCCGTGGTTCGAATGCCGCGTGCCACGTTTTCTACTTGAGCACATTGCCTCTCGGCAGTTGAAACACGGGTCTCGCTGTGACTCGTTTTCGAATTTGTATGCAGACCTGCGTTTGTATGATGTATAAGCAGTGGGACCCCGCCTTAAAGGAGCGGTGCAACGATATTCAATTGGAATGTTTTTCACTTTACACGAGCTTACTGGCACTAGTGGTGGGACTCAAGGATACTCGCACGCAACGCCACTGGCCAAGAAACTCCTTTGTTGTGGTGTAATTTCAAGGACAAAAGCGATCATTTTCATTCAATCTCTCCTTTGCAAACTTTGATGACGTAACGTGGGGATCGCAAAACACCCCGATGACGATATTTGAATGCGGTTCATAGATTGGACCCGAGCATTGCGTGGGCACTCGATTTGGGCTCGTGATAATTACTAGCTCGAGAAGCATTCGGGTAGTGGCCCGTGCCCAATCGCTGCAACGACGACAATAGCCGAGCCATAACAATGTCGGGAACTCAGCGCGTGTCCTGTGCTTTGCCAACCCCAGCGCGTGGCTATGATCAACATTGGCGGCATATAATCGGCTCCAGATCACGTGGACGCTTGTCCTGGCTGCGAGTTGAGGGGTAAACGCCGCTCGTTTTTCTTTATTTTTTTCTGGGACTTCTATTGCGTGGGGTGAAAAACAAACGCGTGTTTCATAGGTCATTAACGTCAGGGATCCGTTTTAAGTGGTATTTGCGCAAAGTACAAAAATTGTTGCATCGCCCCTTTAAAGGTACCTAAGTATATTAATCAAAAAAAGGAATAGACGCGTTGCTTTTAGCTTACGTTAATTTTCAAGTGTCTCATCAATACTTGCTTAAGACGACGTAAATCTCAAGTAATTAAAATGTATTATACCATAAAATTTAATCTACAACAGTCCTTCACATTTTTAGTATCTGCCAACGTTTTTAAAAAGGATCTGGTTCAGATTAGAGACAGAACGGAAGGTTTTGGCCACATTGCTTGAACTCTTTTGTCAACTATTTTAACAAAATATGGAAGCTTGTAGGGACCGTAGACGCAGGTAAATGCTGGCTCAGATGTTGCAGCTCATATTGTCGGTCAGGGCACTTGGAGAGTACTTCAGTCGTGCGATTGCATATGCTGCGAGTACGCTCTCCGAGTCTCGAATGTCATATATAAGAAGTGTGCTGATTGCGAGTTAAATTTGTATAAATGAAAGAATTGATCGAACCTATTATTTTCTTCGTGTGCGGATAGGAAGATGGATATACGCGTTGGACGCAGGTAATAAATATGACAACATATAGTCATTGACAGAATGAGAACTACAGGAAGATCCTTCCGCTGTCCCGCCCCCATCACGAGCATCCTTCTTCGATTATACGCTTACGCGTCTCGTGAGCTTCGAGCGCGCACGTGCTGCCAAAGCACGATGGAAGGCAACGAGAACGTGCCAGAGGCCGGGCATCAGAAAGAGACGCCCTGCCGTTTTCATTCTGCAAGATGACAATACACCACCTCCGAACAGCTCTACCGAAGCAAGCAGCAAACACATTTTCTAGCCACTATTATAAATTCATACGGTTGT
This sequence comes from Ixodes ricinus, assembly GCA_037355805.1. NCBI lineage: Eukaryota > Metazoa > Arthropoda > Arachnida > Ixodida > Ixodidae > Ixodes > Ixodes ricinus. Next base: position 157,509 of record JAZHYW010008775.1, on the reverse strand, counting down.
CTCAGAGAGCCTTCTTATAGATTCGATGTTTCGGTGGCGCCCTCCTACGGTTTCCGTTTGTGAAGCCACGAGCAGAATTTGCCTCGCCATGACGTCACAAGTTGTAATCTTGGCTGCCTGTTATCAGTTGCAAACTATAAGTTTGATTATGGTGTGCAAAAAGCACTAGCCTAGAGTCATAGCGTTCTTAAATCAACACCGTCAAAGCTGACGGTTCGACTGTTATTATTTTCGTCGGTGAATGCCAAACTGACATAAATGGAGACGCCATGGGGAGCGACACATTTGGGCGCGCACGCCGCCAAGTCAAGAAACTGCGGCTCTGAAACTTTATAGCAAACCTAATTTCCATCAAACAAACCGAATAGACCGATTGCACCAGTAAGTTTGACTACCCCGCCGCTGCCGGTATGGATCGAGGGAACTTTAGTGTCCCTGCAGGTGCGACAACCTCGCTGGAGCCCTGCGCGTGTAGTGCGCGACGCGGCAAGCTGATATCTATTGTAGTAGGCTGAATCGCGGATTAAAGCTTGTTTTGCTGGGTTCGAATGGCTCCACCGGCGGCTATGGCTTCGCAGCAGCAAATGCATTGAACCCTATTGGAAAATCGTGAAAAAGCTAGCCTTTTTTCATTTGTATAATAGTTTGGACAACCAAACATCCACGAATTTTTCTAGGAATGGTGAGATCTTTTTCTGTTGTGATTTCAATACCTTTGACACTGAAGTTCAAGGGAAAAAATATTTTTTATCTTCCGTTGATTTCCTCCACGGGCACCATGGGCAGCCGGTGGGAGCCACGCCGTCATGCAGGCAGTCAGAAAGGTTCGCTTCGATGCAATGCTTACTATTATATTTCTACTAACGAAGGGTTGCAGATGGCGGTTGAGGCATCATTCTTGTTTCCAAACGAAAGCAGACGATGCCTGATGACATAGCGCATGCTTACTAAAGTAACTTCACTTTTTAAAGCATTCTCATAAGAAACTGTGTTCGTGTTGCGAGTTAATTGAAGTAAATACGGAAGTGTTGAAGCATGACTACAACGACTCGGAACAGTCGAGCAGACAAATGTCGTCGATGGCAGCAGACTGCAGATATTAGAACGCTGTTTGTGTCATTTAATTACCTTCCCAACAAGTGCTCACGATTGCAAATTTTGTCATATTATTCCTGCGAAACCTCGTAAAAGTTTCCTTAAAAGACACCGCTCACAAGCTTCAAAAAGTTCATTTTTATTCAACTCTCCGATAGACGTGCATGTGTTGCCAGGTGTCACGCAATGGCCGCCGGTAGAGTCCCCGTCGGGCTCCCGATCCGCGATCCAGCCTACTACAACAGACATCAGTGACACTGCCGCCTGACCCCTGTGTACTAAAGTTATCGCGCCGTCACGCGTGCGCCGAACGCTTGGTGAGTATGGTGTATTTGCTTCCACCGGAAGTCCGAGGCAAATTCCGGAAGTCGAGTGTCTTCTGTGTTTTATAGTACGCTTAGTTAATGCCTTGGTTCACGCTTTCTAGCATTTTTACCTGGGTTTTAATAATCCCTTGTAACATTCATTCTATACTGGGTGATTCAAGGAAACGCCAGGCTCTTGAAATCGACCGCAAAATTCGGTTTCTTAACCTGTCGCGCTACGATTTTGTGCAGCGTTGCCCCCAGATGGTGCATTTTTTTTTGTGTAAAATTTGCAAAGAGCGAACTTATTTGAGGAAAAAGTAAAGAAAGAAAAAGGCTTAGCTCTTATGGAAACGCAGCGACGCCACCGGTCTTCAAACAACACAGCGCCGTTTCGCACGGGAGACAAGAGATGGCGCAAGCGGTCGCGATGCCAACTTCGCCAACGAACGAGCATACGGTGCCGAGAGCAGGCGTGTTTAGCAGACGATCTTTTCGACTCAAATGCGGCGCGCGTTCCGCAGGCGGCGACAGTCGCAGAAACAAAAACAGGCGCGGTAACAACAAGGAACTGCAGTTCCTTGTTGTTACCTGGTGGAGATTTTGCAGGAGTGGAAAAATCTTCAATAGAGACAAGGTATTTATAAAAATAAGAATGTCAGTTAAAAAAGAATTAGAGGGTGTTGGCTCTTAATTTGAACATATTTTTTAAAGAAATGCGGTGATAGTTAGACGACGGCCGTCTTCACTGAGTATTTATCAGGCTTGGCGTACATCAGATGAGAAAATATTCATCATGGTTCGTTAGCTAATTAACTAAAATTCGGTATTTAACTGTCTAAGTATTGGTTGCAACCGCAGTATTGACGGCAATCACAATTAGAGGCCAGATACATTAAAACATTGACGACACTGTACTAGTTTTTTAATATTTAATTGATAAACTTCAAAGTTTTTGTCCCTATTTAAATATTGCCCGCAAAAACGACACAAATGTCGCCGTGACTGAAACGACTACATGACTCTTCTAAACGTCATCGTGGGCAGGGCTTGCGGCGCTGTTCTTTGGGAGCAACTTCTAAATCGGGCGAAAAACTCGGAAATTGTTCAATATCATAAAAGAGCTATTACATATATCTGTTCATTCTTTTAATTGCATTGACCCCTAATAGTAATTATCGTCAGTACTGCAATTGCAACATGACCTTAAAACCAAGAATTAAAAAGGTTAATAAACGAATTTTACTTAGTTAGCCACCTTACCTTGAAAATTAACCCCCATTTAATGTCCGCCGGGCGTGATAAATATACGTGGTGAAAACGGAACTCAACGCTTAACTCTGACACCCCCTTTTTTTAATCTATTCGCATTAAAATCAGGCACCCTGCATATATAAAACAGTTCGAGCAAGACGTCATTAAACAATTTTAAAAACACTGCTCATATCATACCTCTGAAAGATATTTACGAACATGCATTTGTACATCATCAACCCTGAACGCACAATGAGGATATTTATTAATAATTTAAAAAAAGTTGACGTGAGAATGAGGCACAGTGGGTGATTGTTACAGTGTCATTTGGTAGAGACTCCTAAGCGTGTTTCGTCCTTGTGAAAAAGAAAATTTTTAAATAGTCTAATATGCATTCATTTTCAAACAGGGCCATATGTTGTTCTGTGATCTAGAGGGGTAACGAGGAGGAAGGAAGCGCAAATATGCTTAGTTTTTTTTTTTCATGTTAAAACAATTCTAGTACACAATAAACAAACATTTCAACCTATTGACCCTACGCCAAACCTCCAAGCGCTGAAGGCAAGAGGTCGCATAGAGTTCAGACAGTGAGTCAGTACGACGATACCAAATAAAACGAAAGCTTTTTCTTTAAACTCTTTCAATTAAATTATTATTAAACACAGTAAAACGGTCCCATACAGCGGCGGCATATTCAAAAACTAAGTAACGAAAGTTTTGTATGCTGTCAATATAACATTTTATGATGTTAGCTTCAAATTTATTCGTAGGTATACAAAGTTTATTCAATACGTGTAAAATGATTGTTCTGAGAATTCCATCGTACATCTTTTGTGATAGTGACTCCAAGATATTTTATGATGCAACATATGAACGGGGGTGACGTACTATCCCTGTAGATAAAAAAAAGTATTCTTCAGGGTTATGTGATTATATGTTGATTTATTCTTGTTTAGAGGCATTTTCCAACCCTCGCACCGCTCAGCAATTTGATTTAAGATGGCACTAAGATTGTCTTAGTCTGAGGGTGTTCTTATTTCGGTGTACTACATAATATATTGTCGTGCGCAAAGAAACGTAAAGTAACAGGGATGTCACGCGCTATTTCACTTAGGATAAGGGAAAACAATAGGGGACTGTGCACGGACCCCTGAGGAACTCCCAAGGATACATGGGATTAAAATGATTTGAAACCGTTCATTAAAAAAAAAAAACTGTCGCCTGTTATACAGAATTATCTGAGCCATAACAATACCGGATCGCATGGTGCTATTGAATACAGTTTGGCAAAGAGGCTTTGTTGCGGCACCATTACTTTTTGGCTGGCGTTGATGACCTACTGAGTAAGCACGCTTCCCGTTAGCTGTTCCGCCTTTTAATGGAAGATTGCTGTACTTCAATCCAAAGAAGGATCCCTGTGCTCGGTTGCGCCGCAATAAGCATCAGTCTCGACGGCTGATCAGACTTTTGATGCGTTTGCATGTTTTGTATCCTTCTGGGTATATGCCATCGGTACCGCCAAGGGACGCTCTGACCCGTCTTCCTTCCGGCGATCTCAATAGCTTGTATCGTGAAGGTCGCTAGAGGCTATAGTGGGACCGTTAGACTCAGAGGGACATCTAGCAAGGACATGCTCCCATCTCCTTGCTAGATTTCTTTATTAAACATCGCAACGGCATTTTTTTCTTCTTTTTTTTTTTTTTTGGGGGGGGGGGTGTTCGACACTTTATTTTGTTGTTGTTGTTGTTGTGTTTGTTTTCTTTTCTACACGCGGATAGCTGTCAGCACTGTTCCCAAACTTGCTTATTAGAGCAAAAGCATTCCCCCTATTCAATTTGATTAAGAGGTTCGCCATTTGCACACTCCCCTTTATTTTTTCCCGCCAAGAAGCGGGCCCTCTTCGGTATGCTCTTCGAGATTGCCATCAAATGAATGGTCTCGTTATCAAACCACGCTCTTCTCACGCTTCCGGGCGAAACATGGCAGGTACCTGTATAAGCCTAAATAGACCGCTCGAGTCAGCTGAAATTGCTGCCTGCAAAGCGGACCCACTTGTTGACTGTGTGTTCCTGCGTTTCGGTAATATTGGAGTCGTTTAAAGACTTTCTTAGTCGGCCGTGGCTATTAGAGCTGAACACGAAAAGGATGTGCAACAACAACAAAAAGTTCAGTAATTCGATGCCTTCCCAAAAAAGTTCTGATGACATTAACACCAATAAGAAAACGTACGACATAAAAAAAAAAGTTTCTTCATCCGAAGTGATCTTTCGGCATGTTTTGGTTTTCTTCGCCTTATGTTTTGTATGAGTTTTTCCCGAATGTACGTTTGTATGTGGTTGAGCAAGCACTTGCATACGTCTAGGCGCGTGATTCTTGTATATTTTGTGTGTGCGTGTGCGTTTTCAGCAGCGGAAAAAGCGAGATGGGGCGCCGAAAAGCGGACTCAAGCCAGACGACCCCGAAGAAAGAAGCGGTGGCTAACCCATGGACGTCCCTGATTGAAATCAATCTTGTTTGAGAAAATTACGCGACACTGTCTAATTATAAGCCTACGGGAAGAGCGAGCACTGGCGCGCTTAATAAGCTATTCCTAATGCCGCCACGCTCTCTCCCTTTTCTCCTTTTGCCTGTGCCGCGCTATCCACCTATCACTCCGGCCTAGGAAGGACGGAACCGTGTGAACTAAAGAAAGAAACTCGTCGTGCCCCCCTCCCTTTCTCTTCGTCGGTGGCTCATTTTCACCCTTCTCACCCGTCTCGGTTTCGTTTGGGGCGACTCCTCTTCCCCCGTATCGCGGTGTCTCTCTCAATCTCTCGCATGGGACGTTTCTGTTTTGCTTTGACAAGGAGCCCCCCTCTGTCTTGACGCCACTTGTCATCGGGAAGTCTAATGACGCAATCTGAGCCTGCGTGTACGGCCATCCATGGGACCGGATCGGACCTGTTTATTTTTTGGGTGGACCCGTGTCTTTCGTTCTTTTTTTTTTTTGCTTTTTTCTATCTTTTCCTTACGTGCATACTTTCTTGCGTGATCTTGCCCTCCGCACTCTGTGCATGTATGTGTGCGTGCGAAGTTCGTAAAAGTATTCGCGAAAGAAAATTGTATTGACGATAGAGGATGCTTCTGACGATGATTGAGACAGAGGAACTTTTGAGTTTCTGACAGCTGAAGAAACGGAGGACGTGGTTAGTTATGTTTACGTTTCTTGCTTCGTAATTCGGTCTTCAGCGTTCTTAATGGCTAATACCGCAATCTCAATGGCCGCAAAACAACGAAAAAAAACGACAAAAAACGTTGCTCCGGATTTGCGAGGCAGTGCGCTTTTGAAGCTGTTATTGACTTAGTGAATGTTGCTTGTCCATGTTGTTTTACAAAGATGGGCTTTTCGCAATGTGTCGTGCGGCAAAGACCCCCAACGCCAATGATGATGGATTTCACGCAGGGCGAAAAATCGCCTCATGCAAAACCTGCATCAGTATAGTAAGTTGTTTCATATACGAAATTCTTTTCTTCTATAGAAGTGTTGATAAAAATAATCGTGACGTGTTTTGGGCTATATGGGCTTATCTTCTAGTAGACAAGCCCCTATAGCCCAAAACAGTGCGGTGCTAGAGAACGGATCCTTTTGCGTGTCCGATCGTTTTGGGCTTTAAGTTTGCTCGAATTCACACAGCTTGTTCTCGTGAGTTAATTGCGGTGGTATGAGGAAGAGTAGACGCGATTTTTTTTTTTGTTGTTTTTTACTTGTTGTTATTGTTTTTTTTTTTGTAATTGCTTATATTTGCACGGGTACTAACAAATCAGCCCCGCTTTCAGATTTTTCCAGGATAATGTTAAAGGAGGAGCACTCAAATGCTCTTTGTTGAAGCTTGTTTTTGTTGACATACTGTTTGTTGGGCTTTAGTCGATAAAAATGATCAGTTAGAGATGGCAAGTGATCCTAGTAAACTCTCGGCAATTAAAATACACGTGCACTATTTTCTCTCGTGAGGATATTCTAAACATTACTATTATTGCTTTTTAGGTTCGTTGTGCATAATATTCTGACGAAACTGTAAAATAGTGGGGTGTATTGGAGGCGTAATAGAGCCATTATTGTTTGAAAATGCCGTCCGACGTCGGCTCAAGGTGTCTGCTCCAAGGTGCAAAAAAGAGTCGGGTCACGATCTTTGATTTGTTATGTATTAAGAAATCGGCCGCCCGTGAGTGTAATTTTAGGTTTTTTAGGATGCTCAGAAGCCGTAGATTAAGTTATCACCGTAAATAGACTTTCTCAGAATCCAATTGAGTGTCCCTTCAAATGTTGTTTATACAGTAAAACTTCGTTTTGTTTGTTTTTTCGCGTTGTTCCGCAGCAAGAGAATCAAACGCGATCAACTGACCATTGAAAGGAGTCGCAAAATATTCCGATACATAGAACTTCTACCAATTAGTGCCTCGGTGCTGAAAAGATATGGAATCTCAAAAATCTTGCCAGGTCGTCGCATTTTTTCGTACCAAGTCGCGTGCGCTCAGACAACAAATTCATTTGTTATTCTAAAACGTTTACTTTTCCTTCGGAGTCGGAATGTCTCCCGGTTGCAGGAGTTCAAGCACCATCGAATCTTTAAAAACAATGAGAGCTAACATTCCTATAGCTGCACGCAGGGAAGACCCGCGCTCTCGGACGTGAAAGCGTTGTGATGTAGAAATTTCCGACGGATAATTCACGCAGACCCATTACAAGTAACCAAATTACTTGAGATAAATTACACGTTGAAGTAATTTTAAAATAGTTCGACTAATTTTACAAGGTCGTAATTACAACAGTAATCGTATTACTTTGCAAGTGATGTAAATGCTTCTGCCGTTACTACCCCGTCCTTTTCTGAGTTTACGGCAACAGAGTCACCACAGTTTGAGTTAACATTGCTGCGATATGCCCACCTTATAGCTTCTAAATCTAGGGAACAAATAAGAATAAAACAATCGTTAATGAGCGGCGCGAAAGGAAATCAGATTCTTAGGCTGGAGAGTTCATGTAGTATAATGGTATGTTCAGTTTTATGCTGGGACTGGGGGAAGTCAGAGCTTTACACAAAGCCTTTCGATGCGAACTTTCGATGCGAACTTTCGATGGTTACTGTAGCATCTGCAGCTTTATTAACTGCTTAAATATTACTCCTCTCCCAAGATGACCAAAACCAGATAATGCCAATCTTAAGGTGACGCAAAAAAAAAAAACGTAATTTCTTTGTCACATGAAAGACTAGCGTTTTGCATTCCACACGAATGCACCGTTTACCAAATTCAAGGTTTAAGTGTTTTTTTTTTTTGTTTTTTAGGCATGAAGTTACGCAGGCATGGCAGAAGCGAGTGCGACTGTTGTTGAAAACATTGTTTATTGATAAAGAATGAGAGAAGGGGGGAAGGGTAGGGGATAAAAGAGATATGAAGAGAGGGTGGGTGCCCCTAGTTCAGGGCTCCAATCGCAGCGATGACTACGCCGGCTCTACCCACAAGCAGCTTCTGCTTGTCGGCTTCCTCACTGCGTAGTCCTGCTCAAGCACGGCGTTTGCTCTATTGATCTACTATGGCCTAAATTGAGCTCCCGAAATATCACTGCTGTGCCAACCATGGCTATCTTTCGCACTTTGCTACTATAACACAGATTGAAGCAAATAAAGCTGTTTCTCTGCCCTTCCTAAGGTGCGCCCTCCGTTTGAGCAAGTTTTCTTCCAAGAAATGCTCGAAACACGTTTCCTACAAGGGGACCATCTACCAAAAGTGGTGGATTGAGGAGGTGAGCATTTTCTGATGCGGCGATTGTAATCCACTCATGGATTAGAATAACCTGAAAGACCGGTTTTCAAAGCAGCAAGAAAATCTACCGTTTTTGAAATCTCAAGTAATCAGAAAAGTAACGCTTACTTTTACAAGTAATGGTCAATTACTTTTCTCCTGAAGTAATCGAGTAATTTCATTTAATATTTTGAACGATCAGTAATTGTAATTGTAATAGATTACTTTCTTTTCGTAACGTGTACAACATGCATTCACGTTGTTTTCAGTGTTTTCCACTTGACAACTTAATTTTCAAATTATTCATAGAGCGATATGGCGATCGAAGGCTTGTGTGTACTGCGGACTTCGTAGCATTGCACCAAACGTTCCATTTCATTCGTTGACGCAATTCTACTAAGTTTCAATAAGGAGTTTTCGTAGACCGCGTTTCCCCTCCGCTAAGCCCTCCGCAACGAAGTAGCCGCTACTGCGCCTGCGCGCCGATGGCCTTGACTGTAGAGTTCCGGGTATCGTAGCGGGTTGCGGATGAGCGTTGCGGGACGGCGAAAACGCTCTACGAAAACTCTCTGCTGCCACCCGACTTTTCAGTAGCGGTCCCAGTCGCAATACTTCTCCGCTCTCAATTTTGCCGGGATGGGAAATTGGTGAGCGCGGGAACAAGGCGCTCGTAAGCTCAGGGCCTCTATATGTTTTAATCCGGCCATGTCTCAGACTGTGGAGCGCACCAAACAAACGCACAAAACAAGTTGACATCGCGTTCAACTTGAATTATCTTCGTGTTCCGTGTTTCTTTATTTCCTCGTTGTAGCGCGTACACCCTGAATCCAAAGGCAGAGCCGTCGTATGTTGACAGGTCGTTGATTGGGGTCTCCAGCCGGTGCCTCGGTCAGGGGACCTCCGGTAGCGAGCCATAACAGAGATGGCAGATTCGCAAGATGCTGGCTCTTATAGGTTTGTTTAACGAAGTCTAAATAAATCGAGCATCTCTGCTGTGCACATTCGTATGCATACGCACTGATTCGGACAAAAAGATAGCTGGTGAGCTGCACGCTTACACGAGAGGCCAACAATCCCGATGCGAGTGTCGTGTGTGCTTGTCTCGGACCGACGGGTTGTTCCAGTCAGTGGCGTGCTTGGCCACCGTTAGCCCTTTCCGCGCCGACTTGGCAGATGAACCAGACTACATCGCCGGCGATGGCCCGCATCGCAAGGCCGCCCCGACGTGGCATCGACGGCAAGGCCGGTTCCTCGCTCCATTGGTACCCTTCCTTCTCGTCTCGTCGCGTGTGTGCGACCGTGAACTTGGTCGTGATGTCTGTGATGGTCGGATCTTGCCTTGTTTGTTTTTAAACCTGCTTCGCTGTTGCGGGCGCGTGTGATCGCTCTCGTTTCGTTTGCCGGGCCCTATCGGGGACTTGCAACCAAAGCCACGAGCCAGGTATGATTCATCTGATCTAAGTTAGAGCCCTGCACGGATAATATTATGATCATCGGCATCCGATCCGCATCCGCAGACTTTGGAACCGCATCCGACCCGTGATCAGCGCATGCGCATTCATGTTACATTATAAGATCAAACAAAACATAAAGAAAAAAAAACTTTCAGTTTTTATTTTGGTAAAGAATGAAGAGCAGCGGAGTTGTACTATGTGCCACCGTCGCTCATAGAAAGCGGTAGCTGTCCAGAGTGTTGTGTCATCATTTGATTGTTGGCGGATACGATCCTGGGGAAACTATTCCTTAACAGCTCCGCGGTAAAAAAAAAGAGCATAAGCAAACACCTTACTGTGAATGGGTCTTTAGGGACCATCAAAATGAGGATTACACACACGAGGACTCAAAAATGCTTGGCAATCCCTCTTGAATTTAGGTTTTATTTGTCAGCTCCACGTACTTTTAGAAACACCACTCGCTATGAAATTCCTCGTATATATACTCATTATAGAGAAAGCATTAGGTCATTTTACGTACCAAATATTTTTAATGGACTACCAGACTACTTATTCTAAACTAATTCTAACCATGGGCTGAAAAAGAATCTGAAAAAGTTATTTCACGATACCACTAAGTGATAGATTTACAGTTGATATTTCGTGAATGTTTCCTAGTTGGTTTTATCCTGTTGAGGCCTGCTGTTTCTGTAAGGGTTGGGCTGTACTGCCAGTTCATTCCACACAAGCCTCCCTTGGCTTAGGCAGACCTGTATATGTATTTGTTTATTCCTATGAATAAAAGTTTATTATTATTATTTATTATTATGCGGTTTGTCCAGGCATTGCTGTCACGCCTGGGGGTAAGTTTATAGTGGAGGTTAAGTTGTGTCGGCCTGTGTTCAGTGGTGACAATTTTGAAATCTGGTGATACGAGTGGGGACCTTGAGACTCAAATGGTCTCTTTGTGTTTTCGGACTAGGAAATGTGATATCCGTGTTAGGTGATTGGCTCGCAATTTACGGACACCACGCAGCGATAGCGGCATTATTAAAGTGTAGAGTTCGAAATTTCTAAATCACTTTTCTGTCAGTTGAGAATTTCTTTTTTTATCGTGAGAATCAATCCAGATTGACGGTAAAGATAAAAGGTAATAATTGTAACCTAATTTATCCTAGCCTGTAAGTACCTATAATTCAGTAAAAAAACTAATTAAACAAAAATACTATTCGCTATCTACAGCCTCGTCAAAGCGGTACCCTGAACTCCATAAAAAATCGCAGTACCCTATTGGTCATATATATACAAACGTCTTTATTTTTTAAGATTTAATAAATTATATATATATATATATATATATATATATATATATATGTATATAGAGATGTATGTATGTATGTATGTATGTATGTATGTATGTATATATAATTTCCTTTTTCAACGTCCAGATGGCGACACACGTCTTTGATAACTGAAAACTGGAGAGCATCCCCAATCGGGAACTGCGTGGCAAGCAGTTCCCAGTTAGGAATTAACTCGCGCCATCTAAAATGTTACCGACTCTTTTTTTTTTTTTTTAGATTGCAAAGAAAGCAAGAACGAGCTGAACATTTACCGAATGCTGCATTCGCCGGAAAACATCCCGAACACCGTCGGTTCCTCGAAGTTAACGCCCTCATCTCTCGCGTCATCGACAGTGACAGCCCCTGAACATAGAGGATCGTCTACCGATGCAGTGGCAAAGGATACATCGTGGCCAACATGCCACCCGAAATTACACAGGTCTGCTCCCCGACCAAGGAGATACCGAGTTGTGCGTACGCCCATGCCGCACATCTCGGGTGTTGTTCTTCTAGCATTGCTGGCCGCCCCCGAAGGCTGGACGGCTCTTCAGCGCCACGCGGACGGGTAATTGAAACGGAGATGCCTCGCGATGGCGAGTGTGGCTGATGCCACTCGTTGATGGTGACGTCGTGTGTCGCATCTTTTGTGTTTTCATTCGTTCGCCGCCTGCGTGCGTGGCGTTGTTTGGGGACTTGCCGCCCCAAAAGAAAGAGCGACGTTGTCGGCTTCATCCAAGGCCCCCAAAAACCTCTGGCTCCATCCCCTCCTCCTCCTCCTCCGAGCAGAGATGGACCACCCATTTCGGCGTCTCATCTACGCGCTGCCGCCAAAGGCCCCCATCTCTTCGAACCGCCGTGCTTCGAACCAACGTAACCGAAAGATGAAATACGCGCGCACAAAAACAGTTAATAAAAGCGAGGCCGCCCTCGAATAAATAGACTTCCCGTGAGAGGAACGACGAAACAAGAGTCTTCGGTATTTCTTCTTTATTTTTTAAATCTTTTTTACTGACGTACCTTAGCGATGTTGTTTGCTTGTTCGTGTCTGTGTGGGCTTGTGTGTGCGTGCGTGTGTGTGTGTGTGTCAGAGGTAGCTTGTTCGCGCTTGGAGCGTAAAACTTGCAGCGGGGCATCGCGCAGGCGCGCGCGCGTCTGCGTGAGTTTGTGTGGCTGCGTGTGCGTTAGTGAGGGACGCTCGGTCGACAGGCGCTGTCAGCCGTCTCCACCCACCTCCTCCGCGTCCTCGAAGCGAGACCGGCAATTATAGTGCCCCCGCTGTGTCATCCACGCGGTATCGACGGTATGCGCGCGCGCACGCGCCGCCAAGGTGGCGTGCGAACCGCTGTGCCTATGTCAGCGTGCCTATCGGTCTCGTGTGCCCCTCGTCGAAAGCGCGGGAGGATCGCGAGGCATACTGGACCGTTCCAGAAATTTGCGGCACCCTTCGCCGTCTACTCGGTGTGTCATCATGACGACCAGTTGTACGGCAAGGGGAAAGATTACCCGGGGATAGAAGACGAGGTTGATTTTGGCTCGACATTTTATGGTTTCAAAATTCAAAACCGGGACAATGTGAAAATGGTGTATATTCAACGCATCTTGCGTTCGTACTGTTTTCTTTTTCGGCCTGAACGCGCAAGGAAAAGGGACGAACAGGTCGGATCATTTCCAAGATATTCGAATGGCCCGAGTCAGCCCGGGCGTTCGACGGAACAGTTCCACAATTTCTAGCGTCTCGCGCTGCAACCTAAGATTTTTTTAGATGCGGAGCATCTCTTGCTCGGGTCTATGTCCCGCGGCGTCGGCGTCGTAGTCCGCAGTCACACTACGCACGCGCAACTCTCCTCCTTCCCTCTCTCCAACAGCTACGCGTTACTCTCTCCGCTCTCTCTCCTACCAGCTGCGTGCACTGCGCCGACTGCGCGTGCGTTCGATTGTACTCACACCGCGCGCGCACGCGCAACTCTCCTCCTCTAGTCTCCTCTCCTTCAAGTGTGAAAAAAAAATAAACGGCGAGCGGCGAGCGTTCCAAGTTTCTCTGCCGCGAGCCGCGACGAAGGCTCGCGTAGGGGGTACCGCTAGGGCAGTCGGTGGCGCCATCTCTCGACGTCAGCACGCAACTGACTCTTCCCTCGGAACCAACACGATGCTCCGCATCACCCCATGGTTCCCCTCGGGAAGATGGTGTAATTTTTTTCTTGTAAAGGTGTATTAGGACGAACGCTGACTACGTTTATGTGAAAGCGACGATTTTCAATTTGTGCTCGCTCGCTTTTTCGACCTGAATTGATCTATATCTAATTTAAAGGTCATATAATCGCATCTGCCTGAGGCTACAAGAGAGCGCAGTTTAGTAGCTTATCACGTTTTATGCGCTATGGAAGTATCAGATGAGGGGGTGGAGCAACTGTTGGTGATGGGAGGAACACTATCTATGCTTAATAACGGATGGTAAGAAATGGTTTATCTCTTCTGAATTTATGATTAGCTTTTCCAATCAATTCGCAGATGTAAGAATATATTCTCCTTCGTGTGCTACGAATAAAGTATGTACACAGCGCGACACTGTTAGCGCGAACAAGCGACCGCCAGTGTTTCCTCTTTTTGTTTTGTTTTCTCGTAAAACTGAACCGTTGCCATAAACCTTACTAGTGTTCCGGAGATCTCAATCAGGGCAGTAATCCAAACGGTGAAGCTTAGTTCGCATCAATACGCTATCGCAGCAAAAAAAAAAAAAACAGAAATGCGTTAACGTCGTGTTTGAAATAAAGGTGTCGCCGAGCGTAGAAAACATATATTGACCATCATTGTATTAAATCAATTAGAACGAAGATATCTTCTCTTTTATATCTGGGACGGGACCATTATCTACAAAATGTTTAGGCAGATTTTAAAAATTAAGCAATTAAGAAAATAACTTTTTTGTTTTTCAGGATGGCGACGCAAAGAACATTTTGTCAGTCATTTTGCGCCATCACGATGTCGAAAGCGTCTCGCATAGAATAATGTCCGAGCATGAAGCAAACTCTCCCAATATAAATATTTTGTGTGCGATGACAAGACATTTTGCTGTCCCATTTAAAGGTACGGCGCCGTGAACAGCTACCATTAATTGATTTAGGTGAGGACGTCTATACTTGCATAGCCGGTGAGTGTGCCTAACCATGTAAACGAACCCGCTGAAATAATTGATGATCCTTCTCGTGTAAGCTATTTAATTTCACTCTATTCTCACTTAACTTCTCCGACTATACTTTGTGGCGGCCAAAACTTTCCTTAGAGTTGTTTCTTCGGTGTTTTCTTTTGGCACGCTTTTCCGCGCCAATACAACACCCAATATGAATAAAACATACGTTTTCTGTCCGACAAATGTCGTTCCAAAATGAAACTACTCTTCTGATCTTAATCATAACATCACAACTAACATCGCGTCGTAACACCCTCCCCCCCCCCTCCTCCTTTCCTTGTAGGAGCATACGACCGAGGCCTGAGGCCAGGGAAAAACGCAGTATAAAATTAAAGGTAGCGAGACGAGCACGAGTGTCTTCCACTTTTCCTAATCTTCAGCGCTACTTTTAATTTTGTAATGTATAACCAACTAGCCCGTCACATGACCCCAGTGAAAAACGCAGCATTAGATCCGACGTCTCGAGTACCCACGCTGAAGCTCCTCTATTCGAAAGAAGGAACCCGAACGCAGCAGCCTTTCGGAGAGATGGACTGGGCGTCAGAAACTCGTCCGAGGCGCAGCTCGGACACACAATAGAGGAAGCGGACATTTTATAGACGAACGATCGCAACGAAAGAACTTCAAGAAGATAAAGGAAAAGAAAAATATCCGGCCCGAAAGTGGGGTGGTCGGGGTTACGGGGTGCGGGGACAACGCAGAGGAGGGGAGCCGGCGGGGATTGCTCGGGAGTGTTGATCCAGATCCCCGCCTTCATCTTCTTTTTCTCTCGGCCCCCTTTTCAATGCCGTGACCGCCTCTAAATCACATCGATCTTCGCGCGACAGAGGATGCGACCGGCCCACGAAATAAACTGGGATTCGCGGGGCAGCTACCTCGTTCGAGGGGAAAAAAGGAAAACGGAGCAGCAAATAGATAGGGTCGCGCCGACAGACGCGACAGTATTTGCGCTGCTCTCCCTCCTCCTTTCTTTGTCTCCTTCTCGCTCTCTTCGCTGCTGCGGGATGTGAAAAGATGAAAGAGTGGAGAGGATAAAATGGACTCCGGATTATGTGACAAAACCGTGCGGGCGGCCCTCTTTAAATTTCGCGAGGAAGCGTTTCGATGTGTCGGGCTTTCATTGTGTCCCGCGTCTTTTCAATGCGGAATCCTACTTTTCGACGGATCCGTCCGGTCGCTGTCGTGCGGTGTGGCTGCCGTAATGCGTCAACGTAGATAAAATGCAGGTGCAGACGCTCTGCCGTATACTCACCGGGACAACGCGTGTTCGATGACTCGGGAACGGTGGGGCCTGAGAGATGGAACGTGCTCCCATACGTTGTGTGTTGTCATTTCAGGCTGTCTCATAATGAGCTATACCGGATGGTACCGTCCGTAAGCCGCACCGCTGTATAAGTCGCACCATCCTATAAATGGCCGGGGAAAGTTGGCAATAAGTCACATTTCTTTCGACAATCGGCGCGACGAAACAGCATTGATAAGCCCGCATATGTGTATTGTGACCGCAATAAATGCGCAAGCGGGAGCCTGTTTCAATATCCTCGCCAACGAATCAAACGAGAAATATAGCCCATGCCGAAACTTTTAACCGCCAAAAATCATCCTTCCTGAAAAAGAAAAAAAAAAGTATATGAGTTGCACCGTTGTATAAGACGCATCCACGAAAGTTTGGGAAAATGTCGCGACTGAGACATCATTAATGACGGTAATAGTAATTAATATTTAAAACACTTTCAGCCTTTCCACTCTGGTGAAGAAGGAAGACAAGCGAAGCTGTACTATGGTGGGAATGAAGTAATGGCCGGCCGCAAGTCGGCAAGCCAGAGTGGAGAGGCTCGAAAGTTTGCCGCCATCTATGAGTGACGGCGGCAACCAGACAACAGGCAGACCGGTTGTCTGGTTGCTGCCGTTGCTCATAGATGGCGGTAGCTGTCCGGAGTGTTGTGTCGACATTTATTTGCTGGCGGACATGATCCTGAGGAAACTAGCCCTTTGCAGCTCCGACTGTAAAAAAACAGATTGCGAAGCCTCGAATATTTTGGCACTTGTGAAAGCAGTGTCGCTGCTTGTACAGCCATTGTAAAAAGAAGTACGAACATCGGAGCGTCGACCGAACGATACCTAGGCCGCCTCAGATTGGCGGATGAGGGCAGTGTTTAAAGGGAAACTGAAGAACTTTCCAAGAAATCAAAATTAGGAGCGTTCTTCTATAGCTTCTTGTCCCGTAAATTCAGTTATCGCACTTTACGTGGGCAAAAATGAACGTAAACCACATTTATTTAGCAAAAACTCGTGCAGCAATTGTCGCCTGGCATGGGGCGATCCTCCCTGCAGCCTGTTATCTAGTTGTGCTAGTTTTTGTCTCCGCTCTCGAGCTTTCCTACGGCGCACCAGGAAGGGCGGGTCTACATCGAAAGTTTAATTGGCTATTACGACGCTCCTAGTAGTAAGATCGAAATAAAACATAAGACACATCATTTTCAGGTCTCTACATTACAACCTTTACTGTTTGTTCAAATTCAAGGACCTCTTCAGCTTTTTCTTTTTAAAGAAAGACACCGGTTCATCGTGTTTTATTAATCGCGAGAAATTTTTTTTCTCTGTGACTTAACCTTAACGTTGTTTCCTTTACGCTGTCCTTTTCTTTGACATCTGCGAGAATGATGTCGCTCCTTTACAGGAATTTGTGTCACCACGGCGACTGATCGTGTAGCCGCCTGAGCGCCTTGTCCCTGTCGTTTGTGTTATTTTCTATTGTCCCTGTCTGTTTGCGCTTTTAAACCTTATACCTACCATGGACCAACTAGCCCAAACCAAAGTTTTAATGAAAGTTTTAATGAAAAAGTTTTAATGATATACTCTATTCGCAGGTTCCGCTTAGTCACTTAATTGAAGTCATTCCGATTTCATTTAGAAGGGCCGTCGCTCTTCGACAATTCACTGACACTGAGACTTCTGCGCTGCCAATGCAATCGTTAAGTTGCAATAAAAGACAATCTTCGTGTATTGAGACAGAAACCACGCAGTGACATCACATCACACTGCAAATAACAATGCCCGATTTTGGGTTCTTTCACTTAATGGGCACGCACAGTTCTGCAGTGCTCAGTCTTGCGTGTGGTGAGCCTGTTAGCATGTTTCTTGATGCAGCGGGGCAGCGGGAGCCCCTCTCTGTTTACCGACTTCCACAGGTCTCCCAGCCTCGATTTGCAAGTGAAAACTACACTTGTGTAAAATCTGAAGTCTATGAACTGAAACCACGGTGGGTCATTGTGGGCATGTACATAGCTCGAACCAACGTGTTTGTAAAAAGTAAGAAAGAAAAAAGGGAGCCTTTTCGCTTGACATCAGCGAAGCCGTTCTGGAGCTCCCCCCCCTCCACCCTCCTCCACCCCACCACAAATTCGAGGAAGGGGGGGGGGGGGGCTAGGCCTTCTTCCTGGCTACGGACCTAGCTAGTGAGTTGCTCTTTTGGCTCTGCCTCATTGCTCCCATTAGCTCGCAGCGTCGGCTGTGTTTGGACTTAATCTAAAACGAAGTATAGTCGACGCCATGCACCAATCGAACACCACAGTTTTGGCTCCGCGCATGCGCAGTGCTCAACACGCAACGCTAACGCAAATGCAGAGTTCTTGCGTTTGGTCGTCCCCGTAATACTAGAACTCACGGTTGCCACATCGATAGACATCCATAATAATCCCGCCGGTGAAGTACCGCGAATGTTTATCAGTCTCAGAAAGGCAAACGCTCCGCGGTTCGTATTTCTTTTGACTGTGACTGTACTACACTTTTTGTTTGTCCTCACTACTGACATCTTCACAATGTGAAGCACCTCCCTTTGCATACACGCGTGCCGACATGTATTTGTGCACTCACTGTTGTGCAATAAGACAGAGGCGCATTGCAGCTTGCCAAAATAAGTAGTATGCATACGAGATTTTTAACGCATCAAAAAGCAGTTTGGGCGTACTAGAAGAGACTTAAAGTAGCCTTTTACAAACTTATTTTGCATAAAATTCACTATAAAATAAAATGAAATATTCTGCATAAACTGTACGAACCTCCACATCGGTCTCGAGAGACGATGAAGAAGCTAGGAGAAAAGACAGGGCACGAGCGGATCGACATACATTCACGAGCAGCGGGAGCAGCGGAGCAAGCCGGCTCCAATCGTTTCGCCTGGCTTCGACGTCCTTCCTTTTCCTGTAAATATTGTATATAAAGTTCGCTGCCGATTTAAACACCGCCAACGACCAGGAGTTCCTCCATAAACCACGCGAGCAAAGGTGTGCGCGTTCGTATGCGTTTATAAAACTATTGCATGCCCACGCAAACACCAATTCAAGTGATGAACTACAATGTAATTCATTCTTACCTAAGTAGATTCAACATCATTTAAGTCGCTTTTACTTCACTTATGTGTACATTTGTTCTAGCTCGGAAATCGGGGTGTCTAGCGACCGGGAAAACTGTAATTGTCAGGGAAATTTTAATTACCGGAAAAATCAGGGAATTGTGAGGGATATTGTCAAAAAGCGAGCCGAGTCAGGGAAACTGAGCCGGAAACGCCATCGAGTGCCCTGAGCAAAGACTTGAGGACTTGGGGGCAGAAATATAGGCAATAAATTCTGCTCAAAGCGAAGCGCGGGCTCTGCTCACCCGATGTAGAGTGGGCTACCGGATGCAAAGGAAACAGCCGACAAATTCAGTCCAAGCCTTGGATTGGATTGGATTGAGAGCGGGACACTAGGCTACATCCAGTTAGAGCTTCTAGATTTAGTAACAAATGGCAAAGCCGCAGGCCCCAACCCAATCCCAGCCTTAAGCCGAAAGTATTCGAAAGTGCATCTGGCGGCCATGTTGCCATTTGGTTATTGCGGTGTGTGGTCGAGCGTCGTGTTTTCATCGTGTTTTCGGAAGTGGCTTCTTCACTGACGATGACGGCGGCAAGAAAGGGCTTGTTTATTCCGGACGGGACGAGCAGAAATATTTCGGAGTATGCAAGTTGGATTCGGCCCGTGCAAAATGATCCTCACAGTGCTCAATGCTCAGTGCCTTGTGTTGTAATGGTCTTATATATTTAACCGCCTCTAGAGGGGTCAGGGAGGTTCACCTGAAATTGCCAGGGAAGACCTGGAAAAGTCAGGGAATTTCAAAAGAATAATTTGCTAGACACCCCGGAAATATTACTTCACTAATTGGGAAAATGAATATTGTCATCTAGTAGGCACCTTTTCACGAAAATAATGCAAACACCTGCACTTATGGAAGGGGACAAACGTGGACAAAAACAAATTAATTCTCTTCAGTCTTGCGAATTACTCTGTTCCACGGAAAAATATTTCCCAGCTCGACAGCCCTTTTTTCTTGGCCACTTATGTAGATTGTTTTGTTACAAAACGTTCATCAAATGCTTCCCTTTTTTATTTCTGTGAAATCCTGAGTTTAGTTCTCACTAATGCCAGATTCACTGATACTCATTAAAGACCTCGATATTTAAATTTATATTATGCAGCGGGGCAACAAGGAGCTATCCTGACACAGTATGACTGTCCCCGCAATACCCGGCTACGGGTTAATTATAACCCAGGGCGAAAATATAGCACTGCGTACTATAAATTCTTAAGTATTAGTCACCGCTCTCTAACATTCACCTCTTGCATTTACAGTATGTTGAACTGTATTCCAATCTTGAGAGACCTACGGCAACTATCCTGGAGTTACCATCTAACCATTCTTCAAAACATAACCCGCAATAAGAATTTAAATAATTATAGTAGTGAGAAAGATCGCTGGCCGCCAGCGTCATGAAACTGAAGGAATGAATTTTAATAATAATAATAATAATTGTTATTTGCATGAGTACGAGCTATCACCTGCGAGGCGTACAAGGCGAAGCAGAAAGGCGAAAGCCCGGACGCATGGTCATCTGCTGGGCCGCCTCCCAGGAGACAAAACAAACATGTTACAAACACTATACATGGCAACATAAAGTCTAAAGCAAGCAACGTCGTCTAAACCCGCAATGACCCCAAGCCGAATCCACCAGCTGACCGGAAACCACATAACCACGAAGCGCGTTACCCCGACGTGCGCACCAGTAGTACCATTGCGTCGGGTAGGCGAGGACCGACGCGGTCGGCGGGGAATGCGATGCACCCACCCACATCCACGATCGGCCCGAAACTCCGACCGCCGACCATTGCAGGGCGAGACGTTCGACGCGCGGTAGGCAACGCCGTGGAAGACCCGGACCCGGGACAAACGCGCCGCCCTATTGCGCCCTGCAGGACCAGACACACTGGCGAACACGTCTGACGTGTCCGCGACCCCACGACACCACCCCCATGCCTAAAACGCAGCCTGTATGTTCTAATAATTCCTGGTTCTACAAAACACGCGGCACAGGAGCACAAAGGCTGTCCTGTCTTCGGGAATGGAGGAACACACATCCAGTAGAGCCGACAGGAAGGCCTCAACCGCAGCTGGGAGGTAGGAATGGTCATGTCGTTGTGTGCGTGTCCGTAGCCGGTCTGGCTGCCCAGGACGCTTGTTCAGGCCGGAGGGCACTGTTAAGGTAGGTATCGTGGGGCGAGCCGTCTAGGAGTCGCCACAAGAGCTTCATGCTTGTCACAACCTGCCGGTGGTCCAGCGAGCGCCAAGCCAGACGCCTCAGTCGGTCCTCCCACGACTGCGGCGGGATGGGCGGCCGGCTTGTGCGCGCCAAAAGCTTTCGCGTTGCGCGTCGTTGAACCCTTTCCAGACGCTGCATGAGGTGTGCCTGATGAGGACTCCAAGAGGACGCACAGTACTCAAGGCGCTGAAGCACCAGGGCAGCGTGCAGGACTCGAAAATATAGGTCAAAATCGAGGGTAGGCGTCAGTGTAACTCCTAGAATCTTTAGACATGTAGCCACCGACACGGGTGCTCTAGATACAGTATAGCATGGGGGCTCCACCTTTTTTTTTGCATGCAGAAGCGCATAGAGGCACTTTTGGTGTGACTGTATCTTAGGCAGTTGGCGAAGGACCAGTCCACAATCTCTGTCAGGTAATCTTGAACACAAGAGCTCGATAAACGTGAGTCTATGCTGGCCATTAGGATTGCGGTCGTCCACGTACTGAATGAGGAGGGTACCCTCAGTCTTGGGCATATCGGTGATATATACTGAGTATAGCCTGGGTCCCAACATCGAGCCCTGCGGCACACCCGAGTATGCGACGAGGTCGTCAGAAGAGGACCCGTGAAAAACTACCCTGTGTGAGTGTCCGATGAGGAAATACGCAATCCAGAGAAGTAGAAAGCCGCGTAAACCTGCCCAAGCTTCTGGAGGGGAAGGTAGTGACCTAAGGTGTCAAATGCGTCGCTGTAGTCCAACTGGATATGGTCTGTAGGAGTGCGACCATCCAATGCATCACTGATGAAGTGCGTGATGGTTGCCAGGGCGGCTTCGCAGTTCCTATTTGGCCTAAATCCATGCTGAGACGTGGAACGGAAGGTATTTTTTGTTAACTATTCTTAGACTCCGGTTCAACAGTCTCTCAAATGTCCTGCACAGGATCGATGTGAAGACTGGACGATAGGAGGAGACGCTATTCGCAGGCTTGCCCTTTCCCTTATAAATGGTCGTCACAAGGGCCCTTTTCCATACGTCCGGAATAACAGCGTTATCAAGAAAAGACTGGAAAATATTCATCAGAGAAGCAGATTCCTGCTGGCAAAGCAGTTTGAGAAAAGCCGGAGGGAGATCGTCGGGACCCGGCGAGATAGAAGGCTTAATTTGTTGAAGAGCTTCGTGGAGGTGGTCGAGTGACAAGGTTACATCGGCCATAGGCAGGCTGAGGCATGCCGTGCTCTCCTCAATGTTTTGCTCGAGACGGTCGATGCTTGGTGCTGGCGTTCGAGGGTTGAAGACGCTAGAAAAGTGCCGAGCGAATGTCTGTGCAATGTCTGGTGCAGATGTAACAGGGAGGTTGTTACTCACAAAACAAGGTTTGCTGCTGCTAGTCTGCAGCTTGGTCATATAGGACGACCAGTGCAGCTTTGGATCATGTTTGGCTTTGAGGGCGATGTTTCGGGCATAGTTAATATGGGCAGTGTGAATGGCAGCTTTCAGTGTTCGCTGAATATCTTTTGCAGACCGTTGAGTCTCCGCACACTGCAGTCGAATAGACTTCTTAAAGATCACCCTTTTGCGACTAGCTTCTTTGACAATCTCCTATGTAATCCAAGGGGCTTTCTTCCGTCGGGTAGATTGAAGGGAGTGAGGGACGGATTCGTACTGTATCGCACTGGCAAAATCACACCAGAGATCAAAATTTAAGAGACAATCTCCACCTGCAGTCGTCATACACCAAGGCGCAAGATGAGCTAACTTGGCAAGGTGTAAGCGGTCCATTTCGAAGAACCTCTACTAGGTGCGAGCAAAACGATCCTTTCGGGGCAAAAAGGTCGCAAAGGACACCTTCATGGTCATGTGATCACTTCCGTTATGCTCCGGGTAGACGTCGCAGGACAATATTTTTTTGATGTCGGTAGCGAACACTAAATCAAGGAAGCTGTTTAGTGGGAAGTAGGCGGGCTACGGTAGATTTGACGCAGACCAGCTGATTATGTTTAGTCCAGGAGCAGATCGTCGAGGGCATCGCCTGGAATCGGTTCGTCGTTATCCCACCAGTCGATCTGAGAGTTCAAATCTCCAATGAGGACGACGTCACAGTATGGTTTCAGCAGAGCACGGGTGAGAGAAGCATCAAGTAGCTCGTAGGCGCCGTCACGTGTCGAGGGTGGACAGAATGTACACGAGCAGGACAATACCGTGAGGCAAGTGCAGCTTGAGAGAAAGTGCCTCTAAGTAAGGGTGCTCCAGATCATGCCTCCGGTTGACCATGAGGCCGGATGGGGCAGGGACTAGCACCTCCACCCCTGAGCCCTCTATTCCTGCGGTAGATGGTGTGCGACGTGCTAAGCAGCTCGCCGTTGTCCACAAAGGGGTCCAGCCAAGTATCCGTACAGCAGACGAATTGCGTTTTCCGGCAGTGAGCTTGCTGTGGCTCGAAAATATTGTATATTCTTCTGGTGCTACGAAAAGTTGGTGTACCAGATGTTGATGGCCTTGTTGAGGCTGCCCTTCGGCGTGCGACTCACACCTCTCTTGTCGAAAGGGCGGAGGACGCCACTTTTGCCGCCAGTGACGGCGATGAACTTGCAAAGAGGCGCGCCGGTTCCGGAAAGTGCGGGAGATTTGAAGAAGTCGTCCGAGAATTGAGACAATGAGTAGGCCAGACAGAGCCACGGGTTGTCCCATGATCCTAACCAGTGGTACTGAGCTCGCGACATCTGCACAAAACCGCGAGGAAACCACCGCGCGCAGGAGTCGCAGCAGACTGCCGCCTGGTTATCGCGGACTCGCTTCGTGTAGCAAACACAGGCAGGATTCTGTGGACCGGGGTTAAGCGTGACGTCACCGGCGAGCAGAGGACACCACCAGATAACGTTATGCCGACGAGCGTGAGTCGCGAGGTCCGCTGCGGTAGATCCGGCTCTGTACCTGAGTGGCCGGCAGAGCCCGAACGGCTGCCCTGCTGGAAAAGGAGGCGGGAACGCCGATCAGACAGTAGCTGGAGCTGCCGTGTTGATGGCTCCTGAAGCACTTGAAGTTGCCATGAGTCTCGGGAAAAGTAATATTGTCAGTTCTCAGCTTTAGGAGCACGACGAAAATCAGAAACATGTCGAGTCACGAAAACATGAGTACGGCTGCCATTTTTATTTGTTTTCCCTCGCTCGATGAACCGAGCGATAAACCCAAGGGTTCATCACTGGGTTTAATTTTCTCAGAAGTGAATCTTCTAAGTGCAGAGCTAAAAGTGACAAGATACTCGCGGAAACTTTGCATCAGACAGTGTCTTCTGTGTACAATACCTACAGGGACCTTGATCGAAACGTGTAAAACAGAAACTTCTTTGCACGCCTTTGCTGTGAAAGATGTTCAACAGATTGGTTACCCAAAGTTTACACCCCTGAGCATTGAAGAGAATACCTCTCACCGACTCATAGCTTTCCCTTGATGGATCAAGACGGACTTGCTCACTAAGTAGAGTGCGAAGTGTGATGTTTCATCTCATCATTGCTTGTCTTGACGACATAAAATTCGGAATGACGATTACTGTCATAAGTTTTCGCAACTAGGATCTGCTTGTCTAATTTATTTATTTATTTATTTTCAATTTTGTTGCATTTACCGTTTTGGAAATTTTTTGATGTTTTTTTGTAATCGAGGGTGACAAAGTAAAAAAAAAAAAGCTCGATATAGAGTTCTTTCCTCTCAAGCCTTTCTCTCACAGGTGAAACGCTTTCAGAAGGAATACACTCGTGCGGGACACCAGCTTGGGTTGTAAAATATACTGTGCAGAACAAAACAAACAAAATCATTCAACGTAGTGGGATCGCGTTGTAAGTAGGATGCAAGTAGGGCAGAATCGAACAGAGGGCGTGGCAATTTTGTTGGGAGCCACGAACCAGACGACACATATTAAAAAAAATGCTGTACCGCAATTTCTAAAACTTTATTGATCCATTAATAATGGTCACGTTCATTACGTTTGGTGGTTAGACATTGCTTTTTAAGCCCAACGAGTACGGGCTTAGTAAAAAAAGAGGTACCTAGGGCGTAACCGAACGTTAGCCACATAATTTTTGAGAAAATAGTGGCCGGCTCCATTTTCGCTGGCTGAAGCCTGCCTCTAGGATTGCACTGTTGACTCGAGTAACGGATGCGTTTGACCCTTGTGGCGGTTTTCATCGCTTTAGGTTGCCAACGCCACTCCATGTGGCGAACCTGGGTGGTCGTGCGCCAAAGCGTTTCACTACATTTCGCTCCAAAGCCTGTTATTACAGGACCACTTATGTGCCGTACCTTGGTTGAAAAGAGATCAGGCTTCTCGGCGACGAGTGGTTATGATCGAGTAGCCCTGAGACCACCCGCCGCTCGCGAATCTGTCACGTAATAGCTTCACTTTGGCTGTTAGCTCAAAAGAAAGCGACACGCGCCTGATTGTCCACAGGGAGGGGTCTGTCGAAAACCAGCTGGCGTGCTTTATTAACTGAGCTTACAGTTGCCGAAATGCTTTAATCATGAGTGCTTTGCTAAGATGCAGATTTCTGGAGCATTTCTAGCGATAGCGGACGCCGGACGGCTCAGGATGTTATAAAAAATATTTGAAGAGGTTATTTAACTGTTTAAACCCGATGGAGCGACATACGACATTTCGCCGCTAAAGCTTGAGCACCTTTTAGTAAGGCTCCTTTTCAAGTTCTTCTTACCAGTGTCGACTAATAGCGTGTTCGTTTCAGAAAGGTTACTGGAAGTTATAAATCCAAGGATAAACATGCTTTTACACAGAATATGCTCATGGGCTGAATTTCATGCGTAAGCGTTACGCTCGAATGTGACGCAAAATCGTTACACTCAGGGCAGGAGCATCAGCAACGCATAAGCAACTTATAGGAGGCAATGCATAAGCTTAGGGATACTTAGTTTTTATAATTATTGATACCAAGCAAGATTTACCAAACGTCTCAGCAGGAATCGAAACCCAGACTGTGCGGTCCGCAGCGCCGACGACTTCCCGTATGTAGACATCTTATATCTGGGGCATATCTGGCCATATCAAACATTATATTATTATATACGGCCTATATACAGCCTTATCTGGAGTATATACAACCTTATCTGGCGAATATACAGCCTTATCTGGAATATATACAGCCTAATCTGGCGTATATACAGATTTATCTGGCGTATATACAGCCTTATCTGGGGTATATACTTCGTTATCTGGCGCATATACAGCTTTATCTGGCGGCTGGTTTTCAATATATTAAAAAGTTAAAAAAGTTAAAAATGTCTTTGTTAGAAAACTGTGAATGACTCATTGTTCGCGAGCTAAATATTAGCACCAATAATCCCAAACTTCAGCTTTGGCAAGCTTAAGTTTGAGATTATTTGTGCTAATTTTTACGAGGATTTTAAGGTAGCTTAATTATTTCGAAGTGTTAACATTACGCCCGAATAGACAATTTGCTAAATCTCCCGAGCAGCCTCAGCGCATACTCGAGGAACCATGGGGACGGTGTTTCTTCAGCTGCGTAGGGAACAGAAATATCGACCAATTCCATGGTTACACAGTTTTCAGTGTAATTCGGAGTCACCCTGAACAAGTGTTGTATAGAGCCCAAGTACCTGTCATATCACTTTTAAAATTTCTCGCCAATGTCAGTACTGTGCATTCTGTTCAACCTTCAACCTCGATGAGCTGCAGACATATCTCTTGCATTTTTATTATTCTCGTACAGCTTCAAAGACGCTGATATTAAGTTAGAAACGCTAAAATTGCTATAAACAGCTCCGCTGAATCCGAGCTAAATCCCGGTATTGGTTGTTGTGATTTCTCGGCTTTTAAGTAATTCCTGCTAAAACAACAATCACGAGAATGATAATATTGTAAGAGATTTCGGCGGCTCAGCCTGGTTGAAGGTTGGACAGAATGCACAGTATCATAAACGCTGCCATTGACGAGAAATTTGAAAAGTGATATGACAGGTCCTTGAGTCCTATGGGACGCTTGTTCAGGGTGACTACGAATTACATTCGAAACTGTGTAACCATGGAATTGGTCAAAACTAGTGATCACTAGGGAGCTGAAGGATCACCGTTCCCATAATTTCTCGAGTGCAGGCCAGGGCACTTGTGAGAATTGTAGACAATAAAGAGATATAAAGTGCTGATTTCAGGCTTGTGTCCCTTTGATATGCGTGGCCAGATCTGGAATTTCCTTACTTAGCCAGATCTGGGATTTCCATACCTGGCCAGGGATATCAGGCTATATCTGGCATTATGAGGCTATATCTCGGAGGTATACCATATCAGGTTATATGTGGCCAATTTTTGATTGGCCATATCTGAAATCTTCAGATCTGGCCAGATATAAGTTCTTTGTGAGGTTTGCTCGTCGCCGCAAGGATGAGGGACGGACAAGCTAGCAGGACTAAGCATGACTCACGGGAAAGGCAACCCGCGCAGCTGGCTCGCAGGACAGGCGGCCCGCGCAGTTAGGCTCACCGATGACGAAGCATAATCTCCCACATGACTCACGACGTCACGCGCCAGTTTGTTTATCGTGTATTTCATACATTTGTCCTGTATACACCTACAGCCTCAAGCGCCGAAGCACTGCGAGGGGATGGGCAACAGCAACACAAAAACAACATCATGCCCATCATGTTACTGTACATGCGAACAAATCAATAACACGAAAAACCATGCGGCAAGGAAGATTCAACACTACTCAAAACATACGCTGCGATTGGGCCTACTAAACCTGTAAGCAACATGATGTTACTGAACTAAATAAACAACAATTAAAACGATCTATGTTGCGCTCATTCCCAAGCAGAAATGTAAACAAAGCACTTCGCGAAAAACCCGAAAACCTAATCGGGTCATAGTGTGCGATACCTGCTGAAGAAGGTGGCTATCGGTCGTTTGATGAATGTGAGATAAATGAATAAAATAAGTGCGTTGTTTTTGGCAGCGATGTTAATCCAACTTTATTCCGATGGTACCATGAGTCGGTGAAGTACGTAACTATTAGGCAATGTAACGAGTGACATATTTCGCAGCGACTGATGATTGTACATCATGAAACGGGCAAAGTCGAAAACACTCTCGCTACGCCGTCCTGACCAAGCGAGTAACGGAGACTGGCACTGCATCGAAGAATATGCGTGGCTGCTTCGATCGTGTATTATGATCATGAGTGGTAAACGAACAGCGTTACTTTGAACTAGTACGAAGCTTTATGTAGAAAATCAGTTAGTTGAGTGATCCCAGACAGAGGCTGCGTATTCCAATGCTGATCCGTGCAAGAGCGTCGTAAAGCAGAAGTTTGTAACCTCGGTTAACCTGTCGCAGCCTGATTCGGCCGTGAATGGTTTGGCGGTCGTAAATAAACAACGACGTGAACCATGCGACGTCAGCGACGGCAACTATCATATCGATATCGAGGAGTCCAGGTTAAAGTCGATGATATAGTAACACCCAGTTCGCGCAAGCCTGTCTGATGCCGCTGCCATTCGCTCAACGAGCTTTAAATGGTCGGAGTAGTCAACGAGGTAGAGGGGCTTAGAGTGATAAACCGGAAGTTCGGAAGTGGCACCCCCCGGTTGCCGCCATTTTGTACGCAAAAGTGACCACACGTCACGTGACCTCACAAGAGCCGTGACGTCACCGGTAAGATGGCAGCGCCCAGAGCTGGGGAATGCGAGTTTGTTCGGTGCGCGGTAGCCGCGATGTGTAGCTGCTTTCCGACGACTTCGGTCTTCTTCGTGCTCGCTGACGCAGGTATAATGTGAAAATATGAAGAAATGAGACTTTATTACCTTTTTCCGCAAGATCGCCCTGTATCATCTGGATATTAACACCTGCGAGACAGCATCAGCCGTATCGCCGTACCGGTGCTCGGATTCCCGGATGTGTTCGAGGGTCGATAGAACTTTGAGTGCTTTTAGCATGCAATTTTCGCTTTCTCTTAGCTTTGTTTGAACGTTGGAATGTCTGAGAATCGACGCGAAATGTATACGTCGGACGTAGGGCCTAGGGAATTCGTTTCAGCCCTAGGTAACTGCATAATCACAGCCAACTTTTAGCGAGGAAGCTCCTGCGATCTTTACGTTTTGTACTTATAAACAATTTTACGATATAACTCCTAGCATAATATATTCGCATTTTCTAGCTTCGTTTGAACGTCTGAGAATCGAAGCGAAAGGTATACGTCGCGTGAGGACTTAGGGAAGTTGTTTCAGCCCTGCGTCACCGAATAACCATAGAAACTTTTAGCGAGGAAGCTCCTGCGATCTTTAACCTTTTGTGCTAATCGACGATTCTACATTCGATCGCTTTTCTTCCTTTTTTTGTGAGTGCGAATTGCACACTTATTTTCAGCTGCGAGGATGACGCTTTTATTGAGTAGGGGGATGAATAAATCGTTGCAGGCACCTGCTTCAATGCTATTCGACTTGCTATTTTTGGTGTACGCATAGATTAATTGCACAATTTTCTCTTTCGTGGGTTTCTATTGCAGCAATACTTTTAATCCCGATTAAGTCGCATCCTATTAGTCGATTAATTAATCGATTAATCGGTTGCGTTCATTTTTATAAATAATATATTAAAAAGAATGCAACAGCTCGTCTTGCCTTTGAAGACTTATTTTACTCTCTGTTACACGGCGCAAAGGACATTTAGAATTGAGAATGCATATAGTTCAACAATTCAAAGACTCGATTTTTTTGCTCCAGCTCCGAAGAGAAAAAAGTTTATCCACATTCTCCGACAGGAAGACAAGAAGTCAGGGCTTGGGTGATGCTTTCTTCTTTTTCAGAAAAATGGGCCTCGATGAGAAGGCGTTGATTAGTTGTCTGCGTTTTGGCGGATGGTCCTTGCTGCAGCGGCGTACATGGGCACTTCGCTCGGAGGTGATACTGAAGCGAACTTACGCTTCCACTGTAGGAAAATGGCTTTTTGCAGATGATGCAGTGGACTTCCTTCGAGTTGAAAACTTCACCACTGGAGTTTACTTTAAACCCAAACTTTCCAGCGAGATTGCTTTTCATACTCGTGAACTCGTCCATTTTTACGGGCCGAATACTGGAATAAGTAAATCTGACGGGAGAACACTAGAAACACTCGAGACACTATGAGAACTCTCGAGAACACTATGAGAACACATTGTAGCAGCGGCCTGCTGCTCATTTTATAATGTCACATGTCCCCAGATCCCTAGTAGGGAATCCCCATCGTCCCTGCCTTGACCAAAACGGCGTGGTCAGTCTTCGCCACGTTCAGGCACGCCCCTTCCCTCTCCCTCACACACTGCCACACGCGTCACGCACACCAGGGCCAGACGTCCTTGGCCGCGGTGTCGCCGGTCAATCGTAGCGGACAATGGTGCCATCGAAGTCGAGGAGGCGGAAGACATCCATAATTGCAGGCGTCCTGGCTTCGGTGTGTTAGGGGATAATCCCATGGGCGAACTAAGCTGGGGAAATTGAGTAAAGCCCCCTCCTTTGTCGAGGACGTCCCAAGGCTGCCGGGTCGCCGTGCGTCGAGGTCAGACTGCAGAAGCAAGGAGAGGGGCCGGACGGCAAAGACGGCCAGATGACACTGGCGTGGGTCAACCCGATGATCCTTCGGAGAAGGTCACGTCGTCCCCGTGTACCAAGGTGCGTGGGCGACTCCACGGCGCCTCTCGCTCTGTCTCCGGGCGCAGCTGACCTTAGCCACCTGGCGACGATGCTCCAGGGCGTTCACCCGTGCCGGTCGGTTTGGAAGGGCAAGGTCGTCTCCGGAGGCCTTTCGCAACAGTGTCCAGTTGACTTCTTTTTAAATACCGATTAAAAAACCGATTAACCGGTTAAAAAATTTGATCGCGATTAAAGCCTTAATCGATTAATTTAGTAGAACCCCAGTCGCGGCGGTTTGACGAAAGGCACTTTTTTTCATCAAGAGTGCATTGTATTAGTCGGTCAATTATTTACTTGTTCTAGTTACCTGTACAAGATGATTCATATTTGTGTTCACCCCTTGCCCGAAAAGCAGTCTTGTTGAAAAATGTTGACTACCATTCCTTTCGGTCTCTTCAATAGACTTCTTTCTAAAATGTGGGCTGCCTATACCTCGTATTACCATAACCTGGAAAAGGGCAACCGCCACAGCCCCCTCGTGCCAATCAGATTGACGGAGTGAAGGCATGTGACAAATCTGTGCTGACGAGCACTCTGATGATATGTTGTCATGTGCCTCTCTCCAACATGCATATTGACTCACCAAGACTGTAGCCTTCGCCGCTTGCCAAATTGTGATGGAACGAATTACAGTAGCTACTACTCTAATTGCCCAAGGCCTTCATACTTTGGGCATTTGTTCGACAAGAATGTTATGTCCGCGATCACTGTGAACTCGGCTGAGCACCTATTGGACTCGAATGCTGCATTAGCGTTCGACGTGAACTGGGGTATATTCGTGTGCTTTGCACCGAAAAAAAATGGCGACAGTTGTGTTGCTTGATGGGGTTTTGCAAAGGGTCTATTGTGTCATACGTATTGGAAGTGTCCTGCTATATAACAATGCATGAACACATACCATTAAACTAGATGCTC
Source organism: Ixodes ricinus (assembly GCA_037355805.1). Lineage (NCBI taxonomy): Eukaryota > Metazoa > Arthropoda > Arachnida > Ixodida > Ixodidae > Ixodes > Ixodes ricinus. The sequence continues at coordinate 125,894 of JAZHYW010008775.1, read as the reverse complement.
AGAGGTGTGTTTGTTTTTGCAATTAACAAGTTACAGCAGTGTGCTTTAATGTTATTATCATGTGCGTAGTTTTAAGTATCCTCTCTGCAATGCCTACAAAGGCCCCTGGAGAGAATAAATTAATAAATAACATTTTCACATCACTGGAGTTGGTTTTCGGATGCGCCATATGTTCAGGAGAAGTGGAACGAGTGCAGCCCAATGCAACCAGTCTGGTATGTCCCATTAATTAATATTGAGGGGTCAGAGATGCGAGTGTCCTCAAAAGTTCCAGCACGTGCGGTGAACACAATTCTTTGTGTAGAGACTCTGAAGGCATAAAGGCGAGCGAAAATATGTTTATTAGGTTAGTGTATCAAATATGTTGATTTCCACTTGATTACGTAATTATTGGTTCTTTGCAAATGGTTCCATAACGAGTTCTTTCTGCGACAGTCTCGTGTCAGGCGTTCAGTCATAGTACCTGTGCTGCTTGTTGTCGGATGATGCTCCTGGCACGTCGGTGTTCAGTTTGGTCGAGTGGCAACTTTGACCGACTGATGCCGTCTTGTAATCATACGTCATGTGCGGCCACTGACATCTGATGCACTGAAGCTGCAGGGCTGGCTTCTAATCCGCAAATTTTCCTGGTAGTTTTCTGCATCAATGCAGCAAGCTCGGGCATGTATGAATGCTTCGGCGTTGGGGTGTCTCGTTGAATCGGCATTGAATAGTAACGGGTAGCCGATGGCGGTCGTCGTGACTTTGTGGCATAAGTCGCCCTCGGATCGTCAGATGCCGCTTCGCTCGAAGAAGACTCCAGATGAATAGCCTGTCGAACTTGTTCCGAAACAATCTCGGCAATCAAAATAAAAGCCGGGCAACTGATGGCAGGAAGTAGCTTCCTGATCTCCTCCCGGACAACGTCGTGGATGTCGCGGATGCCTGGGAGGCTGGCGTCGAAGTTGCAGCTGGACGACTCGAGTGTCGAGAAGCTGGGGAGTTGTTGATAGCGACAGGCTCGGGCCTGCAGTGTACATTCAATGTTGGAAGCCGCGGTGATATGAACCCTTCGACTGTTGTCGTGGAGTTGCGGACAAGGCTGCCGGAGGTGTTGTACCTCACATGAGGGACATGGGATTTTTAGCTTCTTGTCTTCTGTAGAATCAGGGTTGGCGTGGGTGCTCGATCACGCCCAAAACATCTTCCACGAAGGCGGTGACGCTCTCGTTGGGGCCGCATCCTGGACAGAATCAGGAATTCGGCTCTCCCGGTCAATGTTGGCTGATGAACGTGCACTTCAGCTCGATCTTGCAAACTTCCTACGACGTTAAGGAGGATTCGTTGTTCTCAAACCAGTGCCTGGCAGTTTCTTCCACGAGAAGTATAGGTTCTGCAGGAGCTGGTTGTCCGTCTACCTACTGTGGCGGGCGACACGGCCATATATTTCAATCCAGCCCTCGACGTCTTCATACACCTTGCGTGAAAGGGCATCAGAGTGCGAGGTGCGACGGGCATGCATACGATGATGGGAGCGGACGTGGTTCGCTGCTACAGGTTTGCCATTGTTGGCTTAGTCAGCTTCGGTTTTTCTGGCAAAAGACCGAATTCCGGTGGTTCTTGCTGGTAGCAGCGACTGGCTCGGATTTCAGGTTCTTCGTGGTGCATTTCCAAGGTTCGTCCTTGCGGTACTCGCTCGTCTTGCGGTTTTTCTGCCGGGCTTGGGATAGGACTTGGTTTACGGCTCGCCGGGCGTTTAAGACGCGGGATAATCCGCTACCCGTGTCTTAATTGTTATCGGGCAACTCGGCTGAGGAGCCGCCAGGGTCCACACAGAGTGAAGGGCTATGGGTAAAGTGTGCAGCACCTCCACCAGAACATACGATGACAGCTGAGCATGGCCTGGAACTTTCCAGAATAGTAAATATTGATAGAAAATAGGACTGGAGCAAGCATCTGTGACAATATAACAAAACAGACAGAAGAGAGTCTATCCTGACCACTAAAAAAGCTGCATTGTTTTAGAGGCATTCTGTTCGAATAAATCCTCTCCTTCGGGGTTTGGCGACTGCCGTGGACGAACTGAACTGAAATGGATGTGGAACCACTTTTCTGGTAATGAGCCGCTGCAGACTGTCGTCGCAAAGCGGCGTGAACGGGTGGACTGGGTAGGTAACACGCGCGATGAAATGTCCATACAGCTTGCAATTCGCGTACCGAGTGTTGATGAAACTTGTGTCGACGAAACGTGCGACAGACAAGCGGAATCAATACCAACTGCAACACCTGTGCTCCGTGAAAGTGCACGTCTACGCCAGAACAATTTAGGAAGCAGCATAGCATCACCTAAAGCACGGCACAGGAACTACCAACTTGAAGCACTTGAAGGCAGCTCTCCGGTGCGCCGCACAACCAAAGTGAGCCTTCGGTCATTTGAACGAAGCGGCACCACGATTGCACACTGCCAAGCACGACTCACGCAATTTCCGTCGCTAAACTGCGTATCCAAACATATTGCACACGCTTCACTGCAGACCTCGAAGATTCCGATGGTCAACGAGAGCACAGAAACGTCGCCTTAAAATTTACTTGCGGTATCCGAATCAATCCGAGGTCCGAGCAACGTAGGGCCGATTGTCTCTTTCGTGGCAATATCCCCGTCGGTCACCAGCGAAATGCACACCGTTCCTCCTTCTGTTCACGTTATACCTACGTCAGACACCACGCTGAACTCTGAAGTCGCTTTCGACCGGCCTCATATGACGGCTTCCGCGTCTGAAATCAACTCGCCGACACGAACGACAACAAACAACGCATCCGACAAGCTCCGGCCCAGCTGGGACCAGCCGCTGCCTGGGCGCTGCCATCTTTCCTGTGACGTCACGTATTTGGTTTGGTCATGTGACGAGTGGTCACATTTGCGTACAATTGACCCCGTAAGTGATGACGTCACAACATGGCGTCTGGGTCCAAACAAACCGTTGCTAGGGACGTTGCTATGGACTAATGCATGGAGACTCCACATGAGGCTAGATTTTTGCTTACAAGTAAGTAAATAATTTTTTGTAAGCAACCTAATTTCTTGATATCTAATTATGAAGATGTTCTTGTCGTCTCAGTGTCATATTGCAACGATGAAAGCCATTTCTGAAGTCTTACACTCCGCTTTGCTTTGGTAGCAGACGACACGATAGCTTTGCTGGCCTCTGTTGCAGCGGGCGTCTTCATTGAAATGCGTCGGTAAACAAGCGACAAAAACAAGTGGATTGCCGTAACCGTAGAGGCCTCCGCAATGTGCGTTTTTTTTTCCTGTGAACAACTTAGCTTAGTTACGAGGGGTGAAAATGCAGTAAAATCAAACCACGTCACGCAGATCATTTACGACGACGACCTGAAGTGCATTACCGGCGTAGTGCAGGCCACCACGAGAAACAAATCGTACACCGTCAAGGTAAGTCGTTTGTTATTAATATTTTATTATTGTGGTTTTCAGGTTTTTAAAGAATTGGATGTCTATCGCGATTTCGCAGTATTTTGCTTTTTTTCCCCCTTGGTATACATCAAATTCCGTGGATGTGCTCTTTTGGTGAAGATCTTCATCGAACCCGCGATGCGAGTACAGTCTGTAATAGACTCACCTTATGTTTTTTATCCAGTTCTTTCGCGCTTTGGGGTCTTGCGGAAATCTGAAGAAACTGCAAGAATCTCTCTCCACGCGATGGTTACAACCAGGTATACGAAGCACCCTCGCATAGCGCGAGTCCGCAAACAAAATTTGGGATCTCAACCGTTCGCCTGAAGTGCTTTTCTCGCGGGTGCAATGCGATCTTTTAGCAGACTATCATCTCGATCGACGCCCGGACTTTCGATAAACCATATTTTGCATCGCACCCCACTATGAATTCTTATAAGTGTATGAAACTCATTATCATTTCAAACAAATGCGATGTCAGAATATCGTCTTTATTCACACGATGCAAACGACGGCCCCACTTGGCCGGCCGGCGTGCGGCAGACGGCATACTTCTTGCATTCGTCGTCTGCTGCAGGCATCTTGAGGACCGGAAGTTGCAGTCGTAAATATTTCAGAAACGAGTGATTACCGGCACACTTCTGTCGAAACATATATGACATTCAAGCTTTCTATATCTGTGATTTTTAGAAGTTTAAATCCTACTCCTGATTTTTGAATGGTCGGGTTTTCGTAGCGAAACCGAGCCACATGTATTCGTCCATAACAACGACCCTAGCAACGGTTTGTTTGGACCCATGACGTCACACTTACGGAGTCAATGGCGGCCGCCTTATGGGGGTCACTTTCCAGCGCAGACCGGAACCCCGGTTTATCGCTCTAAGCCCCCTCTACCTCGTTGGGTCAGAGATACCGCTAAATAGATCTCAGCAGGGCGCTGGACGACGAGAAAAAAACGCATGTACGGGCGCTTCCATATTTGTTTATGTCACTGGCAATGCGTCTTCCGCGTTTGTCCCTGGCGTTGTTTTTAAATTTTTCTTTGTAAAACTCTGTCTCGGACAATATGTCTCTCATTGTAACTTTTTTTTCCTGATAAATATTTAAAGTTTAGCTCTTATACGATAAAATATCCATTTACGCAGTGGCGTCTAAGTATGCATAGGCGTGACCTATTTTCTTACTTCACTTCCGCTTGTTAGTTGTGACTAGATAGTCACCCGCTCGCTTCGCGCTCGTGAATACCGCAGTAACCGCTCATTCACACTGGAAGCGGATCCGCGTTCGCAAAGCGGTTGCGAACGCGGTTGTATAAAGATCCAGTACAATTGCACGCGCACTTGATGTCATCGAGTGCGCGTGCAATTGATACTGGATCTTTATGCACGACCGCGTTCGTCAAAGCGGTTGCGAACGCGGTCGTATAAAGCGCATCTCGTCGATGACATCAAGTGCGCGTGCAATTGTGCACTGGTTGCGAAGCGGTTATACAACCGCGTTCGCAACCGCTTTGACCAACGCGGATCCGACTTCTAAGTGTGAATGAGCGGTTAGTCCGGATTAAAAATTTGATACCTTGTCGTCCGAAATCCTACTCGACGTTTAGCACCGCGCTACCTGTGCTATCATGTGACATGCCCCGCGAGGGCAACCCGAACCTACTCGGGTAAGATTTGAACCGCATCATGGTCAGGGTCACGAATGTATACTCGTCTTTCTGTGTGTTCCTCACTTGTTTTGTCGCACCGTACGTCTTTTCTTGTCTCGCGACAGAGGCGTGGAAGAAAGCGTTGCATCAAAGTCAACCGAATTCCGCCAACACGAAGAACGGCAAAAGCCAGCCGCGCATCTCTGGTCTTCCGAACACAGAACGAGCAACAGTGCCTCGGGGCTCGAAGCCAGCGCCGTTGAAAAATGCGGGCGTTCACGCCAACACGAGCGCGAGAGCGCGCGCACACTTGAACAAAAGGGAACTTTAGGGGGCGGCATGCATAAATCTCGCTCGGAAACTTCGCAAAAATAAGCATTTTTTTATGTTTTATTCTTCTTCTCTTCAACTTCCCTCATTCGTTTTTTATTTATTTATTTTTTAATGCCGTTAGTTGTTGCGCTTTTTTCGCGCGCTTCGCTGCTTCAGTTGCCTCCGAGCACACACCGGTGGCACAAGTGCGAGAGTGCGTGGCAGAATTTGACGCTACGGGTTCGGGCCGGGCGTCTGCCCCAAGATTAGAGCTTTCCATAAAAACAAAAAATACGTTCTTTCGGCTCTCTCTTTTTCTCTTTCTCTTCCCTCTCTCTCCCTCTCTCTATCTCTCTTCTTCTTTTCTCTTTCTCTTTCTCTCTCTCTTTCTCACTCTCTATTTGCTTGTCTTTCACTTTCCGCATTCATGATACAGTATTCCTTTTTTTCCAAAGTTACTTTTGGCTGGAGCTCAGCTGAAGGAAGAAAAAAGTCGAAGGAAAAGTATAGTATTTATAGCAAAGAGTGAAAATTGAACGGGAGCAATTTGTACCCGTCGGTACAAGCTTATCGGCCTTCCGGGGGAGAGAAAGGATCTGCTGAAGAGGATTCGCGGACAAAGGAATATCTGCGGAAGTGTATATCCATGTATTCGTGCTTTTCCGACGAAAGATGTCGCTAATGTCTTTCCGTTTTTTCGACGGTCAGGGCACCGTGATTAGAGATTATCGCGGTCCATATCATAACGAGGTAACGCTTTATATTTTCTTCCATACGTCCGTTCAGCTAACATTAGAAAAGTGGTCTATCATTATCTACGTAATTTAAGTTCTGGAGTTCTTTGAGTTAGAATTACTCTGAAAAGATTTTGAACCTGAAGTTTCCCTTAAAAAGCGCGTCTGCTCTATTACGCCGGATTGAAACCGGCGACTCAAATTGCATCCGCAAAGCGGTTGTGAACGCGGTTGCTTAAAGGCAGTGTTGTGCCCGTTACCGAAAAAAGTAACGAAATAGCGTTACTCGTTAGTTTGGTAAAAATTAACGCGTTATTGAGCTACGTTACTTTTTTACAAACGTAACGATATACCGTTACCGTTACTTTTCAAAAATAACGAACGTTACTTTTACGTTACTTTTACGTTACTTTTGAGTTCGAGTACATATGTTTGGCAGAGATGTGTTCGCTTACAAACATGCCTTCGGTCTCGTGAAAGAGAAAACTTTCACGAGACCAATCGAAAGTCAATCGGCTTTTATAAACTACAGCATGCGAACGGGGACTGCTGGAACACAACCAGCCAACCAACACCCCTCATCTTTACGCCGGTTTTAGTAACAGTCCGGTTCATACTATTACCAGAGACTGATTTACTTCACTATGTGGAACAGGACACCGGTTACCAGCACACTAGTTATAATCACTTGCTGCCTCTTACAGCAGTACTCTTAATTTTTCTGCGAAAAAAAAGGTTTTGTGTTTGTAAGTTTTCTTTCCAGGTTTAAAACTTTTTTATTTTTTTATTATGACCTTAGTGAAGTAAAGACTAATCAAGCGAAAGATTCTTCTGTGTACAAAAGTGGGTCAGGAACTTTCAGGCAGCGAGGGGGAGAGCGAGAGTAAAAAATTCCACAAAGGTGTTTTTTTTTTTTTGTAACTAGAGAAACGAGCAAATCGCTTCGCCACTAGTTGTTCACTGTTTTAAACGGATGTCTCCCCCCCCCGATGTCCACCTCTGCTGCACAAAGCAGAGGGGGAAGAGGAGGAGGAGGGGGCTGTAACGCAGTCGTTCGTTCAAACCTTGTGAATGGTGACACTATGAAAAAACAAAACAAAAAAAGGAGGATGAACGGAATTAGCTGGTAGCCGAAGGTTTGTTTCGCCTTCGAGAAGCGAGATAATGTCGCCTTTTAACGGATGTCTCTTTTGGACAGAAAGGTTTTTTTTTGTTTCTTTTTTCTTCAAGTTTATTGTGACGAATGCTGGTTCCGTGCAGCGACAAGTTTGTGCAGGATTTTGAGATGGATGGGCGAAAAGATGGACTGAGAAGTGGAGAACCTACCGTTTTAGCAAATCAAAGGTTCAGAAGTCTTAGCAGCAAGATACGGCATTGCCTGGGCATTGCGTGCTCGAGCGCAAATAGTTGCCCCTCAGTTCCCCTAACGTCTCCAGTTTTATGCACAACATTGCTATTCTAAACGTTAGATTAGGCGTCGTGGCCTTTTCCCAAATACCTAATGTATTTCACCAGTTTTGGTCAGAAGTGACGAGTAACAAGTAACGTAATTTGATAGCCAATACGGTAAAAAAGTAACGAAAATACTTTACTCGTTAGTCATTCAGAATACTAACAAGTACGTTACTGCGTTAGCGAAAAATGTAACGCGTTACCAGTAACGTCGTTACTAGTAATTAACGCGTTACCTCCAACACTGCTTAAAGGTGCAATACAAATTCCCGTGCAAGGAAAACGAGACGATCCGCTTTGCGGTTGCGATTCGACCGCCAGTGTGAATGCAGCCACTGTGATCCTTTTTATCAAACAAGACCATGTGTAAAGGAACGCTGCTCGATTCCTCTTCGTAATTTGAGAACCAAATATATTTGGAGCCATCTTGTGGCGGATCTGAGGGCTTTTCAACTCGCCGGCGATAGCACGTTATGTCTGCTTTCGACTGATGCAACAAGATTCAATAAGGCTGTTGATTCCGTCCTCGATAATGAGCAAAGTATCTTGCGCTTTCGGACAGATCACGAAACACGTGTGAGGTGTACGAAAGTGAAACAGCCTTGATACGTGAGCAACTTGTAGGCGAGACCGTGGCAAACTACCGTATTCTTCGAATTATGCACTCCGTGCGGGAACCATGGGGTGCGCTTTGAAAAACGCGCGTAGCGCCGCTAGCGGAGGAGCTGGCGTGCGACAGTGAGAATCATTCAGCAGCCTGCGGCGCCTTTTCGTGGGCGAAGCTGTGGTGGCGGAAGCGCACACGGACGGAACTTTGGCTTTTTGTGACGACACGTTGAGGTTGACGTTGCATGAGGGCTGGGGCAGACCTAAAAAGTACATCTAGCTGTTCTCCGCTTTTTATATAACCCAGAAGATAAATTTTACACCTTCTGTCAATCACACTGCACGCTGGCTTCCGAGGAGAAACCTTCCCGGCTTCAAGAAAGTGCAAGCAGTGCACTTTGTCGCAAAATCGACGAGGCATTTACTCTTGTGTGGTGCCAGTATTTGCAACCTAGATTGAAGCCCTCTTCTTCCTTATTTACAGCCTGGATTAAAATCTTCATCCTCTTCTTCTACACCTATTTACAAACTTGAATGAATGAATGAATGAATGATTGAATGAACGAAACTTGGAGCTGCTTTGTGTCCTTCAGGACCCCCACAGAAACAGTTTGTCTCGCTTCCGGTAGCGCCAAAAAAGCGCTGCCCAAGCACGAGTTTCTTTTTTTTTTTAGAATCTTGATGCTTTTCATATTTTCAGTGCACCGGCATTCTCGACAATGGACCGGTAGATGTCCCCCTGCTTATATGTTCCTTAGAGTTCCAGTATACACGAACTCATCTCTGTTACGTCACAGCGCGGTGGTGGCGCGTCAGGCGCACTTCCGGTCTGGGGCTGTGGGCGGAAGCCGCCATGGAGCACGTGCATTCCTGTGTTACATCGGAAGAAACGGGACAAAAACCTGCCTTCTCGTCAAAACGCCGCGACTGGGGCTTTACTAAAAGAGTCGGGAAAGGTTCGAAGGTAAGTTTTCATGCATTTTCTGCATGCTTGGTTCGTCCGAGTACGTGAATAGGGGCCGTGAAAAAGGAAAACCAGATGCCGTCGGACCACGATTGCTTGGGCGGGGAGCACTTTGGATTGAATTCACGGATACTTGTGGTCACCAGATTTATTGGTTTTGTTCCAACATGAACGCGGGAAAACCGTCAAGTTGCACGGATCACCTGCCGACTGCGTTCAGTGCGTCATCACGTACACAAACTTGAAAGTATAAAACAGCGAGGACGAGGACGGGAACAGGACATCTTTCAATGAAAGATGTCCTGTTCCCGTCCTCGTCCTCGCTGTTTTATACTTTCAAGTTTGTATCCATTAACCAACACGCTCGTTTTCAATTGTAATCACGTACAAACGGCCGCCACATCGTTCGAGCTGTCGTCTGCTCTCTCAAACGTTTCTTCGTGTCGTCTGCTCGTTCAAACGACAGCGGCCCGTAGACCAAACGTTGACCTGGTAATTGCGATAAGAAGTGCAGGCCTCAAAAGACGTTTAAGTTTGAAGGTTGCTTCGGGTAAGTAGGCTCGGTGTAAACAGTAGATATAAGGAAATGTTGAATTGCTAACCAGTGGCATCACCGACTTGTTATGCCTGAGTCACTTGGTCCGTTTCTGCTTGCGATTTTCAGTATCGAAGTCGACATCTCAGCTACTTTTCAGGCTTTTGCAGCCCGAGCGACGTCATGACAGAAAATAGTGAGCAGAACCTCACCATGTAAATCAGGTTTAAGCGTCCATTCTGCGGCGTCCACACGGATTGAATCGCTGCACGTTACATTATTCACGTCGAGTTTTGCGGTGTAATTAGCCTCGTTATTTCGCTGATGCTGCTCAAGTAGTCAGACATTGCCAGGAGGAGGTCGAATCAACAATTCCAACGCGAAAAGAGCACGGGATTCACACCGACGTCAACAACATCCCATTCCAATGGTTTGTTTATGGGTGACGGCGAGCTTCTTGCCCACACCCCCATCGCGCATGCGCGGCGTCGGTGGCGTTCGCTAGGGGACGCTCCGGTTTGTTTGTAAACATGAGTTGGTGTATAGGCTCCCTACGGGAGCTAGAGTTGCGCGTTCATCCCCGTAGCGCCGTCTTTCCTGCACGGCATGTTGATCCTGCTCCTCAAGTCACTGAATTCGGCGAATGGCGGCGCCGCGCGTTCGAGGCGCGCGGCGCGCTCAAAAGCAGGGGTACGTACGGCGGGGCGCGTGCAACGTCTACTTTCCTGCACGGCACTTGATTCGGCTCCTCACGTGATCGGATCTCGGCGAATAGCGGCGCGGCGGCCGTGGAAAACAGACGCGCAACTCTGGCGGTACAGATTCGTCCGGCGTCGCACCAGGCTCAAGGAGGAGGAGGAAAGAAGGAGGGAGAGGGGGATTGGAGAGGAGGAAAGAAGGAAGGAGAGGAGGGGTGAAGAGGAAAGTGGGAAAAAGCCCCCAAAAAGCTTGTTGTGAAAAAGTGGGTACTGTTACAGATAATTGGGCCTATTTCTCGGGTTTCCAAGAACTTACTAGATTAATGGTTTTGATTTAGTATAGCTGCTTTCTTAGAATTTGGAATGTAGGTTGTTTTGTTATTTTATTTCACAACATAAATTATAGTAATCTTCGGCACTGGGTCAATCCTGGGTAAAAATTTGTTTCCGAAACCTATTTCAATGGGGCAGTTCCTATTCCGCTTACATGATAATGGGATGTTATATATGATTTCGGCGTGCGAGACATTAAATTCCTTCATCAATGATTTGTTCTCTTTTTCATCCGGAGCCTTAGACGAGATTTGTCGTACTAAGGCAACTTGCTCAACCGCTTTAATCCCTTGGTAGAATGGCAAACTTCGGTGTTTTTTTAAGTGCTTGTTTGATCTGTGTTGAGAGAGTGATATCTCCGATGGTTTGGAAAGTGGAAAAAAAAGTTTTTTTCTCCGCCAAAACCCACAAGATTGATGTTCCGTTTCGTGCCATTGTTTCGGAAAGAGGGACATGCCAAGCACATGTGTGGATCCTTTTGGCGAAGCTTTTGTCCATGGTCCAGATAAGATCGCTTCAAGTTACCTAACTCAGGAAGTGTGATCGCCTTTCTTCGAGAAAATGGCTCCGAAATTATTTCTGGCTTTCACATTTTCCGAACCACCATAGAGAGAGAGAGAGAGAGAATAAACTTTATTTTTGCACGCCTGGTCCGGCGCTCGTTAAGAAGGTTCCGGGGTGTTTACGATTCCTCTTCTGGGAGGGTGCTTATGATGTGTTGGAGGAGAGTATCTTGGTACACGGTGACGAGGTGTTTGGGTGGACTGAGCCATTCTTCGTAGGATGAGGGCCGTAGAGTAGGTGATATGCAAGATAAAGCCGTGCGTTTTGAAGATTGGGCTTTGGGACATGCCCAGAGTGTATGGTGGTTATCTGGGTATCCTCCACAGTGTTTGCAGGTTGGGTGTCCAGCACTTCTAGATATATAATGGACGAAGTTGTCTGTAAGCAGCGATAATGTCTGCGCTCTTCTTAGGAGTACTTCTTCCTTCCTTCCAAGCGAGCGTTGAGGAGGGGGCAGTGTTCTGACATTTTCCTTCAGTTGCTTGAGTGTGAATTTCCTTGTAGTTCTGCAGATGGCTCTCTCGGTGCGTGGGTTGTACTCAGGCGGCCATATAGTAGGGGGTCCCGGCAAAGGTTCTCGGGTGAGGAGGTGAGCCTCCTCGTTCCCCTCTAGGCCATCATGGCCTGGTGTCCATTGTATCGTGACTGTTATGGTTTTTCGCAGATGCAGGTAATCCTGGATATGTTGCCTAATGTGTGAAGGTAACGTATTGTCTCGGAAAGCCCTGCATGCAGCTTGGCTATCCGTCCGGATGAGGATGTCTTCCGTAGGGTGGTAAGGTAGTGTTATTGCCTCGCCGATAGCAGTTATCTCTGCTTCCTCTGGGGTGGGGATTTCTACATGTTTGTTCTGCCAGTTGAGGTAGTGACTGGCGACTGATGTGGTGCTCATTTCTTCTTTGTGTGAGGCGTCTGTGTAGTATAGTGTGACGTGGGCCGGGATTGGAGAGGTGCGGAGTCTATTGATCCTTGCCGCCCTCCTTGTGGCGTATCTTTCGTTGTCCATGTTCCGAGGGATAGGTAGAACCGTTAGTCTCGGGATGTATTCCCACGGTGGAGGGATGTCGGGGATATCTTCAGGGGGAGGTGTAAGGTAACCCTGCTGCCTGAGAATCTGTCTTCCTTGCCTCGAGGTTAGTAGGCGGTCATGTTGGGATTGCCGTTGTATGTCGCACCGCTCCTCCAGCGTGTTAAAGGTGCCGGTTGCTTCGATACGGTAATTCGCTGAGAATCGTGGGATACCCAGTGCAAGCCTGTGGCCTTTGCGAAGAACCGTTTCAAGTTTGGATGTTTGAGTTTTGGTTAGTCGGATGTGTGGTAGTTGGTATAGAGTCCTAGAGTATACGAGGGCCTCAAGTATACGTCTCAGATGTTCTTCTCGTACGCCTCTGTTCTTGCGTGTGATTCTCTTTATCATGTGATGTATTTGTTGTATTTGTATGGTGAGTTTCGTTAGCCAAACGTTCCATTTGCCATTGTCCTGAAGCCAGAAGCCCAGGATGCGTATGACGTCTTTGCGTTTTATCCGTGTGTTTGCGATGTTGAGATTTATGTGGTTCCTAGTTTCTTCGGCCTTCCTGCCGGTGGCGTTCGTTACAACTATGTATTCGGATTTTTCTTGGGAGCAGGTTAGCCCGAGCTCGCTAGTGTATTTCTGTACAGCGTCAATACCCATTTGAATTGTTTCCTGTTGTTCCCCTGGGGATCCATTGTTACACCATAGTGTAATATCGTCTGCGTACACGGCGTGTTTAAGGTTGGGTATGTTCTGAAGTCTGTTCGGAAGGTCTTTCATGGCTATATTAAAAAGAGTGGGCGACAATATCGCTCCCTGTGGGACTCCTTTCTCAGCTCTGTGTTGCGGAGTAGTATGGTCGTCGACTCTGACCTGAACAAATCTGTCTCGTAAAAAATCTTGGACGTATCTGATTAGTCTATTTCCGACTCCTAGGTCTTTTGTCTTTTGGATTATTGCTTCGTGAGCGACGTTATCAAAGGCCCCTTTGATGTCAAGTCCAACGATCGTCCGCATCTGGGTGGTGCTTTCAGGGTCATATATGTCCTCTTTAATGCGGAGCATGACTTCCTGCGTGCTGACGTGGGATCTGAATCCCACCATCGTGTGAGGCAAACATTCGTTCTTGTCGATGTGCCAAAGCAGTCTTTCAAGGACCAACTTCTCCATAACTTTGCCTATACATGATGTTAATGAGATAGGCCTGAGATTGGAGATTTGGTCGGGCGATTTGCCTGGTTTGGGGATTGGTACAATTGTGGTTATTTTCCATTCTTGGGGAATTTTGCCAGTTTCCCAAGCGGCGTTGATGATTTTTAGTAAGTGTTCAAGTTGGTTGTCCGGAAGGTTACGGAGCATTCGGTAGCTTACACCGTCTTCTCCTGGGGCAGAGTTTCGTTTGATGTTGGCGAGGGTTCTGGTGAGCTCGTTCAACGTAAAAGGCGAGCCTATTCCTTCTGCTTCGTCCGTTTCCCTAGGTGTTTGGTCTACTGTATTGGTAGCGTATTTAGGTGCAATGCTAGGATAGAACTGGTTGATCAGTGCTGTACCTATTTGTTCTTTAGTGTTTCCCGTTCGGAGCTGTATCTTTGTTAGAGAGTGTTTGGGTTTAGCCTGTCCGAGGAGCGTGCGGAGTATGTTCCATGCCCTTGCTGTGTGGAATTGGTTGTTTAGATTATCGCAAAGATCGAGCCAGTTGTTCGTCACGAGTGTCTGTGCGTAGTCTTGTGCTTCTTCGGTTATGTCTTGTATGGCTTTCTTGAATTTACGGTTTTTATTGTTCTTGCGCCATTTTTGAACGATTTTATGCCTTTTATCCCATAGCGCCACGAGGTGTGTGTCAATCTGAGGGAAGTCTTCAGATCTGCATATTTTTTTGTGTTTTTGTCTCGGGCTTTGTGAAGAGTTTGAATCCATGAACTAAGGTTTTCCGGATAGTCTGTTTGTTCTGCGAGTTCCTGTCTAAAGGAGTCCCAGTTTGTAATATTGGTAGTGGGTCCGCTTTTCGTGCGTCCCTTTCCAATCTGGACGGTGACTTCAAGAATAAAGTGGTCACTTCCAAGATTTTCCTGCGTGTTTGTCCAGGAGACATTAAGTTGGCCTTTGTAAAATGTCAGGTCGGGGGAGGTATCTTTCTCGACGCTGTTGCCTTCCCGTGTTGAGGTTGTCGTGTCGTTAAGGAGTGTCAGTGCTTGTTCCGAGGCTAGGCTGTCCAGTTTCCTTCCGTTTGGAGTGTTAGTTGTGTAACCCCATGATTGATGTTGACTGTTAAAGTCTCCGAGTAGCAATGTTGCAGCTCTATTGTTGTCTTTCATTAGCTTTCTTAATAGCTTGGTCTCTGCCTTGTACTGTCGTGGTGTCCAGTAGCAGTTAATAACAAGGATCTCTGAGGCGGAGTCTGGTGAGTCTGGATGCTTAATCTTGACCGCGACTGTTTCTTGTGTTGTAGTGTTGAGATGGGTAGTGTCCAGTTGGATGGAAGCCAGAGTTTTGGATACTAGAGTGACTGCCATGGATTTGGCTTGGGTTTGGTCTCCCTTCTTGCTGGTTATGCTTGGTTGCGCGTATGAGTCGTAGCCAGGTAAAGAGACTGGCCCGTTCGTTTCCTGCAGGGCTATGACGTCGGGTTTGAACTGTAGTGAATTGAGATGCTGTATGAATATTCCTTTCTTGCGGCGGATACCTCTGCAGTTCCACTGAAGTATATACACGTGTGATGTGTGTTTTTGGTGATGAGTATTAGTTTCCGTTGGCGAGTTATTCATCGTTGATGGTTCCGTCGTCGTTCTCAGGTAATGCGGCCAGAGCTTTGTGGGGCCTGTTCGGTGAGAGCGCGTGTCTCTTCCTGGTGATTTGGAGGTTGGCGATAAGCTGCTCGTTTTTGATCGTGGCGGCCTCTATGTCCTCAACTTGTTTGGATATCTGGGTCAGGCTGTTGGCGATCTGTTGTATGAGGTTGTCTCTGGCTTGATTACTAGCGTTGTTTGCTTCTATCGAAGTTTGGACGACGTTAATGAAAGAGTCGAGTTTGACCAGAATGTTGTCGACCTTTGTCTCTAGGCTGTTCATTTTGGTTTCAAGTGCGTTAAGGCGTGCCTCGTGCGTGCTTTTTGTGTGCTGGGGAATTGCTAATGCGTTGTTTCTTGATATAATGCCTTCTTTTATGGCTTCTGCAATGTTTTCTGTTTGTGGATTCTCTTGTGCAATCTGTAGGGCCTGAGTGTAGCTGCGCGACGGGTGCTCTAAGTGTGTCACCTTGGTGTTCGTCTGGTCTGGCTTGTTGCCCTGTTCTTGTTCATGTGTTGGGGGGTTAGGTGTCTTAGTGAGGGTGGAAGCGTGCTTCCCGGTCTTGAGCTGGGGTGTCGCCTCCTTGGGGTAGGTGTTTCTTGTATGATGCATGCCCGTTTCCCCGACAAACTGAGGGTCGAATGGTTTTTGTTTGGGGTTGTTGGCACCAGCTTGAGATCCTCTGTGTGGGATCTCCTCACTTTGGAGTAGGGAGAAGCGATTTGACGTCGGCAGCTCTGGCCATTTTTCGTAGTTGTGGGAGAATCCTGCCAGCGTGGAGTGATTTCTTGTGGAGGATCCGTTGGAGATTTTCCAGGCGTTGCGGCGTTCGATTGCGGCCTGTTGGACGGCTTGGTCAGCTTGCTGTCTTTTAGGACATAGGGGAGAGTTTGGAGGGTGTTCGCCTTGACAGTTAACACAGTGCGGTTCACATTCGTGGGGGGTCTGCGTGGGGTCCTGGTTTAAGTGGAAGCGTTTGCTGCATCTGGGGCACGTGTTGTGTGCTACTTTGAATGGGCAGACGTCCGCACGGTGGCCTATACCGTAGCAGTGCGCGCACAGGGTGCTGCGTGGTCGATGGGGATATAGACGGTAGGCGACTCGGTTAACAAAGGCATATCTGGGTAGCCTGGGTCCCTCTACCGTGATGAGAATGGTTTGAGTCTCCCCAATCCTTCGTGCAGCAAGGAGCTTGGCTTGCTCAAGAACGAGAGAGGCTTGGATGTATTGGTCGGAATAGTGGGGCCTGATGCCGTGGATAACCCCCTAGCGTTGTTTGGATTGTTGGCCTTGTAAGACTTGACATCTAGCTTGACGTTTTGGTAGGTTAGCGAACTGAGCGCTAGGATTTTGCTTCTCGGCGGACGTGCGATACGTGTCGATGGCAATTAGGTTTTGGAGGGAACGTACCTTGACATAGGTATCCCCGATCTCTTTGGGTGTGAGGCGCGCTGCTTCCAGAATTGCGGCTCCTAGGTCATGGGCGTCAATTTTTTCGAGGTGTATGGCCGACCCAAAGCGGATGATGATGGTGGCCGCTTGGGCAGATCGGGGTGCGAGACCAACGGTCTGCCACGTTCCGTCATTTTCGTTGAGATCATCGATTTCCATAGTGTGAAGAGCAGAAGCAACAGCCAGGTTGGGCGAGCTCGAAGCGCTCTTTGACCTAGCCGGCGCTAGGCCAAGCGCCGCCTCTTACTTCCGTGTTGGAATATTCTTCGTAAGGGGGCGAAAATTCTACGGGGTTGGTCAAAAGTTCACTCACGTGTCTAAGACGTGTTCCGTAGATAATTAACGGCTGTTTCAATGCGATCCAGCGACTGAAACCGGTGAAAATCCAGTGTTTTGGCGGAGCTCGATGTGAGCTCATCCGAACCCCACCATAGAGGAGCAGGGTGCCATCTCGTTCCAGAATGCGGAAGGGATAAACATAGTCAGCTTTCTAAAGCTACTGAGTGTATACTTAACAGTGACGGTAGTGTCATATCAGGATCAATGATATGTACAAAAAACTGGTGTGTGCATCGGATCTCGTGTGGCCCCAGTTCTTTGTTATCTGTTTCTCGCGGCATGTTGAAGGGAAATCCAAAAGATCGTCAAGGATCCCAGGCTCTCAGCGTCTCAGAAATAGGGTAAACTGTGTTCAAGAATAGAAAGGGGAGATTTAAGTGGTTGGTATATGTAAGAAGAAGCATGGAACTAAATACATGGAGTGCATGGAAGGGGTGGGGTGGTGTATAGAATACATTCAATGTGTGGGAGGGTTTACATACAACAAACCGGAATGTGCATAAACGACAGCCTAAGAGAACGCGCGCACTTGCAGTAGGATATTCGCCCTCGGATAATTTTGCGATACACTGAAACCGATGCGATTGTGACTTTAAGCTTCAGGAAACTGTTATCCTGAGCAGGAATCATAAAAAAATTACTAGGAAAATTCTGGAGGCGTTTTTCATAAGGAAGTATGGCGGCGACAGTGCATTAGCGCCCCATCGATAGCATTGTACGACTCGGAGGTGGCGTATCTGCAGTCCTTCGTTAGCTCAAGCTAGAAAGATTATATGTAGATTATTGGACAATGTATTAACATGGCGTGGATGGCTGTTGATAAGGCATATATGTTTCTTCTTTGGTTTAAGTCATATTAAACCTCAGTTGCAAGAGCGGTCTACTGCGTGTGTGTCTTCTTTTACTGGTACTCGTTTTTTAACGCTTTTAATCGCGAAAGTGAAGAACGAGCGTCGAGACAGAAGAAAGGCGGGCGGCGATTCGGCAGCGCAACAGCTAGCGAGAGCGAGACTGACTCGACGAGGTCACGCGCAGCTCCTTATCTAAACTCCGTTCAGGCTTAAGCTGAGACTAGAAGCTCCGCATTCAGCGCGAGGTTTCTGCCCTTGCTAACACAAGTGTGCACGTGCTGGCACGCGCAACCAAAGTAACGCGGAAGCCAGCAAGCCCGCGCTGAAGGCGGAGCTCCTAGTCTCAGCTTAAAGGCCGACGTACAACCTCGGTCTTCTGCAGGGAAGATAATCCTGTTAGCGCCCTCCTCTCCTAAACTGCGAGGGGAGCCGTGTCGGGGCAAGTTGAAAGGGGAGAGGATATGGGGAAGGAGGGAGTGAGAAAAAGGGAAAGCGCGAAGTGTACGTCGGCCTTTAAGGGTGAACGGAGTATTGGTGACGTGAGCGATTGAAAGCGTCGCTGTGGTCGGCCCACCACAATTGGCCGAATGCTGACTATGACGTCAGCAAAGGATGTCTCATCGACGGAAATAAGAGTAATGTAAGAACTTCAATTCTGACGGTGTTGGCAGTGTTGCTTTGAGAGCGCAATGATTTCAGGCTTCCACCATGCCCATTACAAACACCATCGAACTTGTTGTTCACAAGGTAATGACGTGACGAAAGGTAGCCGAACGAGGGCGCCACCGAAACATCTCGCCGCTAATAGGCATCTCGAAAATTTGGCCCAGCATGCTCGAGCGTCGAGTGTTCGGGGTGAGAATGAACAGGCCTTTTCGGGAACAAGAATGTAGGACGAAATTATAAAAGTTACGTCCCGAATAAGAATAAACACGAATCTTCTAGAAGTCCGTGACCGAGCGTTGCTTGCTCGGCCCCGCGTGTGGCAATATCTCGTTGTTTTCTGTATATCAATTTACAATATAAATATTAATGCTGAAGGCTATGTTTGTTTTACGGAGATCACTGCGACGAGTGCAATGAATATAGTAAAGGCGCTTCCATGTTATTTGTGATAAAATCAAAAGCTAGTTTGCGTGCGTTAGGAGATTTTGAAAGGATCTTGGAATAATATTTTTCTTGAACTCTCTCATAAAAAAACATAAAATTATATTATTTATACGCGGTAGCACTGGCATTGCAGCTATAGTCACTCATGGGATAAGAACAACAAGAAAGGTTTTTTTACTAGAGCTTTGCAGAAAACCCAACCTTGGGGCTATGCCACATTGCAGCCCGCGGCGATGCGGAATTCTGCGGTTGTTCCAACCTACGCCCGGGCCCAATCGAATGCTCTGTAGATACTGGAGGCGGGGTGAATTAATGTTAACGTGAAACGTTCTCTGGCTAGGCGTTTGGCATTTTGAGAAGCCCAGATAAAAGCGTGGCCGCGAGGCTCTACACTGATTGGTTGACGGGTGGGAGAGGAGGAGTAAGGTGCTCGACGCTGATTGGTTAACTGGGAGGTCATGTGACGAAAGGGGTTGGCGGGGAGGAGCTCGACCACCTGTGCGCACTGAGGGAGAGGAGCTCGAGAGTATTGTAGGCTCTGGGAGATTGCCATGTTTATCAGCTCGATTAGCTGTTCTATCGATTCATTCTACGAACAACTATCAAGTGTACACATGGTACACGTCATATTCTCGGATGAAGTGCGCCATGAACGTAGGCTACTGGCGTCTGGAAATTCAAAGTATCGCTAAACGTTTGCGATGCAAGAACGTTCCGCGTATGCATCACAATTGCCTTGCAATTTCCTATAAATGTATTCTTATAATTGTGATTTCACATAATACAAAAAATGAAAGTCAAGATCAACATGTGCTTAGTTTTGTTATCCTACTGCCTTCTGCGTCCAGCAATCAAAAAAAATGTGAATCCAACATGAATATCCCCTATTCATGGTATACTTTTCCCTTGCGTGCAGAGGATTGCCATAATGCAAAGAGCAGTCGATGGGGGAGCCACAGACTTCAGGAATAACTTATTGTCCCGCATCCAGCTCGAGCTTTCCACCTTCAATAGAGCTTCGCCGCCTCACGAGCTTCGGGTGAGCACGCGCAGCCAAAGGATGATAGAAGGCAGCGAACGCGTGCTGGAGGCTGGGCATTGTTGCCCTGAGAGCACACTTGGGTAAACTATACTGTGTTTCATACTAAATGTGCAAAGCTGTCAAAGCTAGTGGCGCGAGCGCGTGGCTTCATCCGTGGTTTTGTTTGCGCGAGAACTCGTGCAAATGATCAACAAGATCAAGCTTCACGCTCGCGCCAGTAGGTTTGACAGCGTTGCACGATAAGTATGAAACAGAGTATAAAGCCCCTTCTTGTTTCAAAAGTAGCGAGAGCTGCATCGATACAAGAGGCACGTGCAACGTGGAGCCCCTGGGAAGATCATGCCGGCACAGCGCAGCACTAAGCTAGATTTCAGACGCCATGTTCTTCCCAGAAGTAGCGCCCTACACGTGTCTCGAGCATTTCCACAACAATGATAGGGGCCACTTTTCTGAGGATAGAGGGGTTTAGGGTAAACTACTTCGGAAATAGAATTGCAGTACAATTACAACTTCTTTGCTTCAGAAGTAGTAAATTACGATTAGATTTTTAGCACACAAGAATTACCCATTATAATTAGATTTTGGCAGGCAAAAATATTTACTTAGTGATTATATTTATGAAGTAATGTAACTTCTTCGCAATCGCTCTTGTTTGAGAGCTACTTGACTTGGCCGATGGTGTTGATGTGATGCCGTCTTTCCGCACTAAAATGTATTTGTCCATTCCTTGTCTGACCGTTTAAAGTTCAGTTGTTCGGGCTTTTACATTCGTCACGCTTTGTGCCTTTGTTTTGCCTACTTTATTACTGCGTGCGGAATAATTTTAAACGCGCGTAACTTGCATCGTACGGGCGTCTCTCGAAGTCGGGAATTGTTTTTTCTTAGCCTTAGAGGTATTCACTAGGCAGCGGCTATTTCTACTACCGCCGACAAAACGATCACAGAATTTATTTTCACGGATGTGATGTCGTTTCCTGAAGGCGTGAAAATATTTATTGTCGTTTTGACGTCCGACGTCAAAAGAGTTATTGCCTTATATTGGCATCTCCGTTAAATTAGGTACATTAATTATTCTGACGTTCTCCACGTCGAAACTGGGAATGCAACCGACGACGCCAGTTAAGGAATTTTTGCTGCAATCCCAATCAACAAGAGTAACGCATCAAGTGTCGGATAATATATTTTTTATTGTCCGAATAGCCAAATAGCTTTAAGGACTAGTAGTACAACTAGCGATTTGTCAGTTCCGCAATCACTTTTTGTGCTATATTAGGGTAGTTGCTCCAAGATCCACTTGTCAAGAAAAGATACATCAAAGAGGCAGTGTTTGCATTCCACGCTTTATTTGATGCCTCGATTGTTTGGTAGCGTTCCCACTCTGCTAAAAAAACCATTCAAAGAGATAATTATGAAACTACAAAACTGTTCAAGAGAAAAAGGCCAGATACAAAAAGAGTTAAGTTTATTTCATTTTCAATTCTCTCAAAAGGTACTCCAAAGGGGAAGCTTACACGAGGGGGAAAGTAACTTTAAAAAAAAAACATGATTAGAAAAGCAAAAAAAAAAGTGATAGAAAAAACACTGCACATGCTTCACGTAAAAATATTATGCATGATATGAAATTTTATTTGATCAGTTTATAGATGATGTGCGTGGGCATTGAATTGCAGTTGATAATGGCAAGGGAAAGCGCCTAGCTTTGAACTTTGTTCGTACTGGATGCCTTTGGGATTATGAAAGTGGTGTTGTATATCTCAGGCTGAAAACAGGATTATAAATAGCAGATCCCATAAAAAAACAAGGCAGGCAATTTTGGTTCTATCGGTTAGTAGGACTAAGTCTAGGTTGTATATAATAGCAGTGACACTAGATATGTGTGAGCGGTCATGACTGATGTAACGTATACCTTATTTTGACCAGATTCGAGCTTGTTAAGAAGGTATGTTTGATGAGAACACCAGATGATATTAGCGTATTAAAGGTTTGACCTGACAAACGCTGTAGCTGCTGTTAGTTCCACTGTCTTCGATAAGCGAAAAACATTGCGTTTAATGTACCCTAGTGCTTCCCGCGCTCTGGAGACTGTTATTGATGTGATCGTTTCAAGTGACTCCTAGGTAGTTGTAGTTCTAACTTTTTCTATCTCGGCGTGGTAGAGTAGAGCATGTATTTCCTTAGTGTAGGAGAGGTTCCGCTGAAAAATTCTCCGACTTTAGTTTTGTTTGTGTTAATTTTTAGTCGCCATGTGTCGCACCGAAGTACTAATTATGTTAAGCTTATGTCGGAATAGTGCTCAATCATCCGGGTGAACTAAATAAGCAACGCAGTTACCTGCGAAGAGCCTTAAATAGAGAGGGGGGGGGGTTCGTTTGTTTACTATGTTAGAAATGAAACTGGTCCCAGTACGCTGTCCGGTGGAACGCTCGATTTCACTGACAATTTCGTAGATTTTCCTCCCCACATACGTAG
Organism: Ixodes ricinus; assembly: GCA_037355805.1. Classification (NCBI taxonomy): domain Eukaryota; kingdom Metazoa; phylum Arthropoda; class Arachnida; order Ixodida; family Ixodidae; genus Ixodes; species Ixodes ricinus. The sequence goes on along the minus strand of JAZHYW010008775.1, from coordinate 103,532 downwards.
CTTGCTGGCGGTTATTGGGAAAGTTTGTAATCTATTTTTATAATAAGATGAATGTTCAGTTTACTTAGCTTATAGAGCAAACGCTGATGAGATAGGGTATCGAAGGCTTTAGCAAAATCAATAAAGATGGTATCCGAAATTTTGAAAGAATTAATATTTTCGTGCAAATTAAAATCAAATTCAAACCTTTGGGTTTCACACACGACAAAAAACCTTTGCTAGCCATGTTGGTTAATACAAATAATATGATGGTCACATAAATAGCTAATAACAAGGGAATACATATTAAGCTCCATAATATTACATGATATATTTGTTAAGGATATTGTTCTATTGCTACATGCAATATATTTATCTCCAGGTTTAAAAAAGGGCAGACGTTTCCCAAATCTTCACTCTGCAGGAAAGTATATTTGTTCTACTGGTTTCTTAAATACAAAAGAAATGACAATGTGTATGATTCGGAATTTTTTTTTAATTCTGAGCATATTTTGTTTTTTTCCGGGTGCAGTGCTTAAAGATAATGTTGATCTATGCTGGTCAAATTTCTTTGTGTAAATATAAGGTGTTCACATAGTAGAGTAAGCGAAACACAGATTGCATCACATGAAAAAAGGAAACTGCTCATCGGTAAAGACAGATACGACATACAAATTAAAAGCAGTCAAATATTCTAGGTGGGAGAGCTCCTGCCCATGATCAACATAGATTGTGGGTAGGGTACGACGTCGATTCTCGAGGCTCGGCTGGTTTGCAGAACCTTCAAGCTTTTAAGAAAAATCGACGACGTTCGAATTGAAAACAGGGTTGCGCGACTTTAACCCAAAAACGTATGCTTGGAAAAAAATCATTCATCCAGTAGTTTACCTTAAAGTTTAGAAAATGTCTTTGTTTCGAAAGTTCAACTAAGTCAAATCTGATCGAACTCGACTTCGGCAGGTTCACAACATCCCTAGTCTCGTGACCTAACTTCTGACACAAGAAACGGACATCTAACATTCGTTTTCTTCCTTTCTACTAGAACAAGTTTTGCGAGACTTAGATACAGCCGAATCTCGTTAATTCATACTCAAGCGGGACTGAAAATTTGTTTGAATAAAGCAAAGTTTGAATTACCGGGAGTTTCCTCCCACAGGGAAACATAAGATGGCACCTGCATGTTAGTTTGAATTATCCGCAAGTTTGAATTAAGTGAGTTTGAATAAACGAGATTCGACTGTATTATTAGAAAATGTTGAAGGTTCTCCGAAAGAAGGGATGAATCGTTTTATTAGCTCACTAACGTGACTAAAGTATTATGTAGAGATGTAGCATACACAGAGATATGAATATTATACAGATATGCAAAAATGCACTAAACGATAGAATGGGCGTGGAAGTCTCAAGTCAACCTGGCTAGGTGAATTGAGAAAAAAAATTAATAAGGAGAGAACCAGCCGCGTTCACAAAGGAACCGGGAAACGTCTAAACCAAAGCCGGCAGACAAATTCTTTTCTCGTGTGTCTCAAGTTCGTTAACGTCTACATCGCCTCATCGCCGAAAGCATCCGGGCGCACACAAAGGAGCCACCCAGATTTGCATAAAGAACCTGAAGCCGCCGCGTACGTAACTCACACACACACACACGGACAGACACACGACTCTCGGTGCTCTCGAAACAAAGATCCTTACTGCGTAGGAGCGCGCTTGCGTGTGTGTACCTTCACGTGTACACACGCTTGCTCACACGAGACCTTTTAATTGCCCATCATTCTTACAACCCGGCGTCCACGCACGCCCAAGCTTACAGCGCATAAAAGAAATATAAAAAAATCTGGCCCAAAGAACAAGTCCCGCCTAAGAGGGTAAAGATTACCGATTAGTTCGTCGGTCCGGCCCCATCGGACAACAAACGGCTGCCGCAGCCGAATTTCATTTGCCTAACAACGCAACGTCTCTTCTAAACAACCGGGAGGGGTTGAGCCCCCCCCCCTTTCCCCCGCACACACACACACACAACATTAGGCGCGCATACTCAAACAACCGACACGCTCCAAACACCCAACAAAGCACAACAGGGAACGAAGTCTCGAAAGAATAAAAAGCTACGGCTCTGGAATTTACGGGAGTCAAGGTCTCTCTGGCGGCGAGCGTCTTCTTCGGTCTTCTACCGCCGCCCAGCCAGGTGCCCGAGCTCGCCCGCTTTACTTACTCGCGTCGGCCCAAACTGTTGGGCCATACGGTCGACTGTTGTATAGTGGCCGGGCAAGCGCTCGGGCAGGTAAAGGAAAGGGCGGCAGCGTAGATAGGCGTACGTCCGCCCCGTTGGACGTCGTCGTCCCCTGACTGCAGCCCGAGGAGCCAATTAACCGGTTATATACGAGGGCTCGCCGACGCTCCTTTACATGACAAAAAGAAAGCAAAACGCACTGCTCGCGCGCGTGCATGAATTCATCGCATGAGCGCGGCAGCCGGGTAAACTGCCGTCAAGCACGCGCTGCTCCGACTTCAGACAAAAAGACGCTGCAGAACCCTTTCATTTATTTATTTTTTCAACGACGCGTAACTTTGACGACGGAACGCGAACTCGAACGTTGGTGCGTTCTGTTCGGCCCCGAGTGTTTGATCGGAGATAGCCCGACCAAAAGGCACTTGGACATGCAACAAAGCGAAGCTATGAACGGGTTCGCGTTTGGCATGGGTGGTTGTTATGCTGTGCTGTGCGCTGCGGTGAACAAGCCGAATCTCCGCTCTGCTACCATGGTGGATGGCTGATTTGATGGTGTTGGTGGGAAGGTTGAACCCGCGTGAGCTGGCGTGTACGGGTTCGGTGTGCATACGCCGAGATTCTTCTGAGCGATGGACTCGTCGTCGGAGCACGAGGAAAGAGCTGCACTAAACGCTGTTTCGCGCTGGGGACGATGGGAGTTTGCCTGGAAAATTACAACGGCAATCAACTCATACATTTTTCTATCGTGTTTTTTTGTTTTTTTTTAGTTTAAGGGGGAGATGGAGGCACAGATGCGACGGATGGTCTGCCAACCGGAGGTTCCCGGTAACCACTAATAGTCTTTAGACTGCATTTTTGGTTGTGCTACGTTGCTACGGCGAGTGATCCCGTGTTTCGTCCTCGAGTAGTTAGCGGCGAATAAGATGAACCGATAATGTTTCTCTGGGCATCTGGGAGATTACCATTGAAAACGAAAGAAAGGTATTTAAAAACATCATCTAAAGGAAACACGTGATTGCTCCAGCCATGGCATAAATTATTATCTCACGCGTGCTTGGAAAACTACATAAAGGGAAGATATCTTGCGAGGGTAAAAACAAAACAAAATCAACAAAAATGTGAGGTCTTTGTGGAAACAGTCATCAGTCATTGACAGGCAAACTTGGGCAGTTATTAAATTACGGTCAATAAATTACTGCAAATAATTACTTTTATGGGTAATTTGTAATAGAATCCTATTAGTCGTGACTGAAAGTAATGGTCGTTGCAATTTAACTGCTTTTTCTACCTCAGTAAAGTAAAAGTTTTAGATTACAATAAGTACTTTTTTTATATAATCTTGTCATGATGGAGCTTCGTTTTACAAAAGGGGAGAATGGGAGAAAAGGTTCCAGTTTTCACACTAGAATTTTTTAGAGTTTAATGGGCACATACACTTGTTGCATTACTATTGTGCTCGCGTGCGTGACGGGTAATGACCCAGACAAGCAGGAACGTTACGAAATCATTTACTTAAAACCAAACCATTCTAACTGAACAGAGAACGCGGACGTCGGTCGGTCAGCGGGGATTGCCGGTGATGTCTCGCGCCTGTCTGCCTGCTCCCTCGATCCTCGCGCATCCACCGAGCTCGGGTGCCTCCCTTTTAGATGCGGAGCATCTCTTGCTCGGGCCTATGTCCCGCGGCCTTGGCGTCGTAGTCCGCACTCGCACTACGCACGCGCAACTCTCCTCCTTCCCTCTCTCCAACAGCTGCGCGTTACTCTCTCCGCTCGCTCTCTCTACCAGCTGCGTGCACTGCGCGTGCGTTCGCTTCTCCTCACACCGCGCGCGCACGCGCAACTCTCCTCCTCTAGTCTCCTCTCCTTCAAGTGTGAAAAAAAATAAACGGCGAGCGTTCCAAGTTTCTTTGCCGCGAGCCGCGACGAAGGCTAGCGTAGGGGGTAACGCTAGGGCAGTCGGTGGCGCCATCTCTCGACGTCAGCACGCAACTGACTCTTTCCTCGGAAACAACACGATGCTCCGCATCACCCCATGGTTCCCCTCGGGAAGATGGTGTAATTTTTTTCTCGTCTTCAACCTGTCGACCTTCGAGGCCTGCAGGAGCTTCGGCGAATGTTGTCTTGGCAAAGGGAACATGCCGCCACACACTCTAAGAAATGCCTGCGCGTCTACTTACCCGCAAAACACTCAGGAGCCAATCTCTGCGATCTACGAAATCAGCTCAGCGAATGATGAGGCGTAACATCCATTTAAACTTAAAAATAAAGTCAGCGCTGTGGCACTACGCAATGCAAAACGTCATGCCTGCATTGAGTAATGCCACAGCGCAGACTTCATTTTGAGTTCTAAACGGATGTTCCGCCTCATCATTCGCTGAGCTGATTGGGTAGATAGCAGAGATTGGCTTTTTGAGAGTTTTGCGGGTGAGTAGACGCGCAGGCATCTCTTAGAGTGTAGAAACAAGTGTATTGGTTGCAAACGTAGGGTATAGACCGACACGCTGTTTACAAACAAGCCTGCTTTTGCCCACACCCGGTGTGGGCACTGTGCATGCGCAGAAACCGGATTCGCGTGAGGTAAAGCGTCTGCGCATGCGCAGTTCCATCGACAGCGCCACCGCAGCTGCGTGACGTCAAGGCCGCGTGTTGGTCTATAAGACCCTTCAAATTAGCTGAATAGCGATTTGTCCTAGCTCTTCTAGAAACAATTTTAACAAAATTAATTGCACGAGGGAAATTGTGTTCTATTTCACAATCCCCAAGGATGGAATAGGACACCTGCAAAATTACACTAAAATTTTGACTAGCAAGTGAATATTATAAGCAGACAGATCTACATCCCAAAATAAACCATGTTGCAATCTTTTTTTTCTCGATTTATTGTGTTTCTGGATTGCGGTATAAGGGCGCGGTAAAATTTTTCAGAAAAAACAAATATCTAGTGACCAAATCCGAAATCATCTATAAAGAGATGACTCACCATTACAACAAGTTGACTTTATTATTGATCAACCAGTCAGAGCAGCAGCTTTTTATACTGGGAGGATTGAGACGCTGTTCGCATTCCTCCCAGCACCTTGCAGTCTTACATTTCCCAAACTGTTTTGCCCACGGTAAGTTGCCAATAATGGCAAGAGCTAGTAACGTTAGACTTAAAATGGCGCTAGTCAAAGCTACTCATTAGCACATATCTTTTAATTTGTTTATTACAGTCATTCACCAAGCCATTAGGTCAAAGAATTAAGCAAAAAGAATATGCGCTACTTACGTTTGAATGCCGGAACAGCAACCACCTACTCAAACAGTGCCCAAGAAAACTTTTCAAGGATCTTTGTCCCAATTGTTCGGCCTGAAAGGCTCACTTGTCGGTAGTAGAAGTTGTCTGTTCCTCCGAATCACACTGTTATTCTCGATTAAAACTCGGTACGGCCTAGGCCGTGTCTTGGTGATTCCTTTTGCCTTCTTAGACCACCACTTCTTTCTTACTCTGACGACTTGGCCTCTTCGAGTGGCGGAAGGGGTTTGAACGTGCCTCTTCACTTTCCAACCATGGTTGTCACCGAAGTCCGAAAGGCTTGATCTCAGTCGTCGTCCTTGCAGCAGTTCTCCTGGAGAACGTCCGTCTTCTAGAGGGGTTGATCTTTATCTAAGCAAACGTAGCCTAAAATCTTCGAGCGTTTATATTGTCTTCTTGAAGATGCGCTTCACCACCTGCACGCCTTTCTTTGATAGACAACTTTACCTAGGAAATTCCGGGCTTGGCGCTTATGTCTAAAGTCATATTGTCACGAATTACAATTGATGAGGCGATGAAAACTGATGCAAACTGGACGTTTAATGGGGCGAAGTTGCGCCCAAAACAAAATAGAAAAAGCCTAGCGTCGCAGGCTTCGATGGCGGTGAAACAGCTGGATGGAACGCTGGGGCCAGATTGACTTCAGCTCGCCACGCGGAGCCCCTTATGTACACGCGTGGTCTTCTGGAACAATCGGCGTAGAAGTTTAGGCGTGCGGAAAATTCAGACCTCGAATACTCAACAGGGTTCTCGAATATACCAGAACGCGACATACACAGAAACAACAAAAAGGTATAACCGAGGCCAGGCATCGAACCTCGGCTATCTGCGTGGGAGCCAGGCATGATAACCTTCAGTTACGGGCTTTTCTTTTTTTCTTGTGAACTTCGGCCAGGCACGCTGCCTGCTAGGCTAGCTGTGCGCGCGGCATTACTCCCCCTTTAAAAAGTTCATCGCCCTGATGCAACACAAAATAATACAAATCAAATAACAAGAACGGTAAACTAAACAGTCATTTGGAACACAAAGGTCCACAGACATATCGAGCGTAGAATCGTTTGAGTCGAACGACGTGAACCACATCGGGTCGCGGTCGGCGTCGTGATGATGCGTACGATCCGTCGGGCACCACTTCGTAGTTGAGATCTCCCAGGCGTCGAAGGACCTTGCATGGTCCAAAGTAGCGCTTTAAAAGCTTCTCGCTGAGGCCACGACGTCGTATCGGTGTCCACGCCCATACCCTGTTTCCGGACGTGAAGTGAACGTCCAGGCAAAGAAGGTTGTAGCGGCCAGCGTCGACACGTTGCTGGTCTTGGATCCGGACTCGGGCGAGCTGGCGGACTTCTGCTTGTTGCGCAACCACCTGGGCGTCGTCACTTCCGCCGTTAGATGGCTCGTGAGGTAGCATAGCGTCAAGCATTGTGGTCACCTTGCGACCATGCACCAGGTGGAATGGTGTAACACCAGTGGTCTCTTCAACCGCTGTGTTGTAGGCGAACGTGACATAAGGCAGGACCTTGTCCCGCGTCTTGTGATTCACGTCGACGTACATCGACATCATGGCGGCGGTGGTCTTGTTTAGGCGTTTCGTCAGCCCATTAGTCTGAGGATGGTACGCCGTGGTTCGCCGGTGGTTGGTGTGGCTGAGACGGAGGATCTCTTGCATCAGCTGTGCCATGAACGATGACCCGCGATCTGTAATCAGAACTTCGGGAGCGCCGTGCCGGAAGACGATGGACTCGATGAAAAACTTGGTGACTTCCACAGCAGTCCCTGAAGAAAAGGCTTTCGTTTCGGCGTATCGCGTGATATAATCTGTGGTGACGATTATCCAGCGGTTTCCCGACGTTAACGGCGGAAAAAGGCCAAGTAAATCCATTCCGATCTGCTGGAACGGCGTGGACGGGAGAGCAATTGGATGCAGAAGTCCTGACGGCTTCGTCGGTGGTTTCATGCGTCACTGACATTCGTGGCATGGTCGAGTGTAGAGGTGAACGGTCTTCGGTAGCCTTGGCCAGTAGTACTTTTCCCGAATCCTGGCGAGCGTCCTGCTGTAGCCAAGGTGCCCAGCCGTTCGGTCGTCATGGCATCCTTGGAAGATTTCTTCTCGAAGACGGGAATGAATAACCAACAGCCATGCTGTGCTGGTGTTGACGAAGTTCTCCTTGTACAGCACCCCTTGCCGTACGGAGAAGGTAGGCAGGATTAGCAAGAAAGCACGGGGAACCGTACTCGTTTGTCCCTCTAGGTGCTCGATGAGTGCTCGCAGTTCAGGGTAGTCTCGTTGGAGTGCTGCCATGTCGCTGACATCCAGAGCGCCGAGGAAACACTCATCGTCTCTCGGTGCAGGCAGGACCGGCCTCGACGGGGGCCCTTGACAGGCAGTTGGCGTCATTGTGCTTCCGGCCGGACTTGTACACCACGGTCATGTCGAACTCCTGCAGTCGTAGGCTCCACCGGGTGAGGCGTCCGGAGGGGTCCTTCAGATTCACGAGCCAGCAGAGCGAGTGGTGGTCTGTGACCACGCGAAAAGGACTTTTACACGAATATGGGCGGACCCTCCATATTGCTTAGACGACAGCAAGGAACTTCTTTTCAGTTGTTGGATAGTTTCTTTCCGCGTCAGACAGCGTTTGGCTTGCCTATCCGATGATTCACTCTGCCCCGTCCTACATTTGGACCTGTATACCGCGCCATCTCCGGTGTTACTGGCGTCCGTGTGGATCTGTTTCAGCGAGCTGGTCAAAATGGCCAAGAATCGGGGGTGTCTGGAGTCTTCGTCTTAGCTCATGAAATGACCACTGGTGTTCTTCTGTCCACTCAAACTTTACGGCGTCCTTCGTGAGGTGCGTGAGTGGTGCGGACAGCTTGGCGATGTCCCGAACAAAGCGCCTGTAGTCGGCACAGGGTTAAAAAAATCTTCTCACGTCCTTCTTGTCAGACGGCGGCGTAAATGCAGCTACGGCGCTGGGGTTCTCGGGATCAGGGTGAACACCAGGCACGTATCCAAGGGGAGGCCCGCTGGGGCCCGGCCCCCCCCCCCCGAAATCTTCCATTTTGCTAGGACCTCCTCTCCCCCCTCCCCCTCATTCAGTATTTCATCATGGGCGGGCCCCCCCCCCCCCCCCCGAAACAAAATCCTGGCTACGTGCCTGGTGAACACCATTGTTGTTCACGACTTGGCCAAGGAACTTTAGTCCACCATAGGCACACCGACACTTTGTTGGCTTGAGTAACAGGCCGGCGGTCCGTATGGCTTGCAGCACGGCTCGAAGTCGCCTCAGGTGTTGGTCGAAATCCCGTAAAAATACCACAACATCGCCAGGTAGTCGAGCCTCCTCTGCCATTGCAGCCCTATTCGCCGGTAGGGGCAACGGCGGTAGATAGGGTCGGCTTCCCCGCAGTGGGAGCCACAACGGACGTCGGTCACCCGCCCTCCACACGTCGGTCTTTATCTTTGCTTTATTATCTTTGTTTATTTGCTCGCAATATTTTCGAGCAAATAAGGCGAACTCTCGGCTTCGGAACTGGGATCCACTGTCAGTACATACTTCTCACGGGATGCCGTATCACGAAAATATCGCCCCCAGCTTCTCTATGACTGTGTTGGACGATCTGTCGTTCAGTTCCTCCACTTCTCGAAAGTTGGAGAGAGCATCATATACCGATAAGTCTGATCTTCTTCCGTACTGGAACAGATCAATACCAACCCTGTACCACGAGAAATTTGGTGTCGGGATTAAGACCAAGGGTTCACTGGGCTGACTGTCCTATCGGAAACATTATGAGCGTGAACGCGCCTCCGCGGAGACAAGCGGAGGCGCGTTCGCGCTCATATTGTTTCCGATAGTAAGCGTAGCGCCTGTGTATCCCACACTTTTTGTTCAGAGGTGTAAGATCTGTGTTAACGCCTGGCCAAAATACGAATCTTCGGACTCTCGCTTTGCACTTATTCAGACCAATGTGGACTTGGTGAATTCTCTTCAACATCTCAGGTCGCATGGCCTCGTGTAGGACAACTTTTGTGCCTCTCAGCAAAATACCCTTCACCACTGATAGATCACCCTCATGAGGCTTTGACTCTCCTTCGACTCCAGTGCCCGTGCATACGCTTTGTATTACGGTGCGTAAATACGCATCCTCAGTGGTGCCATTGGCAATGCTTTTCATTGTGGTAGCGCTGACAAAGGCTGTGACAATACTAACAGCGTGCACTTCGACATCGTCCTCGCTTGCTGTGTCATCTCCTGACTTGACTTGTCATGCGTAGCTCTTGAGAGCATGTCCGCCAAAAGGAGCTGCTTTCCTGGAATGTATTTTATAGCAAAGTCATAGTTTAGTAACCATTGAAAGAGCCACTGCTATCTGGGCGGCATCTCTCCACTCGAGTGAATGTAAGAGCGCAAACGAGCTGGTCTGAATTGAACATGACATAAACCCTGGTACTGCAAGCAAAAAACGACACGAGCACTAAAAGATCTCGATCAAGACCTTTTAGTCTTCGTGTCGTTTTTTACCTGCATTTTCGGGGTTTAAAACATGTCCAATCGCTTTCTGAGCGATTGCAATCAATATCCGATGGTCGGTTTCCAAAATTTTCTTGTGGCCTAAACGAAGTCATGAACCTTTTGAAAAGCAAAGGTCACCGCTAGTGCCTCCTTTTCAATGCGCCAGTAATGCTGCCCTCCTGAAACGAGCGGACGCGGTGCGTATGCCACGAGACGCCAGGTTTTGCCATGACGCCATAAGAGCGATGATCCCAGACCATTCATTGACGCATCTGATGACACCTTGCTTTCTTTACGCGGATTAAACATTGAAAGAAGGGGTTCTTTGCTTAGGCATTCGCATATTCCTTGCCACGTTTTTGTATGATTAGGCATCCATTCAAAGACAACGTTTGCTTAATCAAGCTTAGCCACAGAGGCGTTATCTCGGCCAACGAGGGTAGATACTTGGGAAAATAATTGACGACATCCAGCAAACTCTGCACGCCAATTGCTTGTCGGATGGAATCCGCATCAGTTTCATGGACTTGGTATGTTCGCGGTTTGGCTTTAATTATTGCTTCTTGAGAAATCGTTACGCCCGAAATTCATTTTCCGAAACTCCGATCTTATACTTTTCTGGATTAAAAGTTCATTATCCTTGCTTGGCGACTTTAAGCACATCTTTATGCCGTTGGTCATGCTGAACTTTAGACGTTCCCCACACCAAGATTTTTTTTATTATTTATTCTTCTGGCGTCAATATTAGGCCGACGTTAGGCTCCGCTGTGTCCTTTCAGTTCAAAAGCTCCGAATGAAAATTGGTGGCACGCGTCCATGTCATGAACACTCCTTCACATCACCGCGTGGATACCTTGTATAGCGCAATACGATACACACCACGTCCACGAGGTACGGCATTACAACTGAAATACCCACTACCGTAGTGCCATCAATGAAGCAGCTCGTAAATTGTTTTGAACTATTCATTGTCACACTCCTCCCAACGTCCCATTCCTCCCCATTACCACCGTAGTTATCCTATATTCAAGGTAAGAAAGGTTATCAAAGAACGGAAGATCGGGTACGTGTTTAGGTAGGTAATCATTATCGCACGCCTAAATACCCCATCTTCCGTTCTTGCGTCAGGCGCACACGCTGTACGCCTAACGCAATGAAGACTGCGACCTAAATAGGAGATCTGTCTTCTGCGTCCACGAGAAATTTTGGCGTGACCCCTAGGACGCTTTTTTAAGCCAGCCGCTTTAATTTAAGCAACCGCTGCTACCACGGCACGGCTTGACATTGGATGATAAAGCGAGTACTGTAGGCGCAGGTATTTCGCGCGTGAACGATGGTGTGTTCATGCGGAAGAAAAAAATACCGGCAGTTAGAGAGGCAGTCAATTTAAAAAGAAAAATTAAAAAGAAAAGCACGGGGAAGATGAAGACGTGGAGCCAAAACGTGAGCTCATCAACTGCCAAGAATAAGAATGGGGAGATGGATTGTTGCACTTTTTCGGTAAGTTCCGGCAGTGCTGAGACGAAGTGATTGTGATGCTTATCACTATTACGCATTGCTCCTTGTCGCTTTGATGTAGAACAATAGACTAAGCTCCATTGTTCAGAATTTTAGCTGCCTTCGTGATTCACTCTTCTTTTTTCTTTTCTTTTCCTTATTTTTCCTTTGAGAGAGAGGAGGGGGATACACTTGCCAGCTCATAGCAAATGTGAAAGAAAATGTAATTGAAATGCTAACTGGGGTAAACCACGCTTGAAACAAATTTCAACACCTCTCGGCTGCAATACATGTCGGTGCCAGAGTCAGAAATATAGGAACACTGTTATTTTTTTTTTATTATTTCATTCGTGGAATTATCAAATTGGAAGGAAGCGCCATAGACAATTTGGAGTATGCACATTGGGAAGGCTCAGTAATATATTTTGTATTTGTATTTCTCTTCACGTTTGGTGAGTATGGCTTCGGGCCTTCGGGCCTTAGAGGAAATAGATGAAATGAAACGAAATTGGCTGTAGGCTTCGTTCACACAGGTTAATGAAATCCTTCATAGTTTCTCATTTTTGCCCGGATTAAAACACATGAATGCAATTTGGACCACGTGGAGGAAAACCTCCCGCCGCAGAACTCGAGGTGCCTTTCCCGTTTTGATCTGGATGAGCATCGTACCGGCATGCAGTCGTGTACGCCACCGCCTGATGCATTTGAAAAACCACATGCTATCAGTAGTAGTGGGCTGGCTAAACGCCTTATCTACAGCGTGAACCAGTGTCGCCCTACTATGGTAGACCAACCTGATGCTGCCTGCACTCACGAACGAATTGCTTTGGAGGCGGAGCTCCGAAGGCACCGACTACGAAGGAAGTTCCGAGAATTATCAAAATCAGAGACATTTCTCATTGAGACTGCCGCGTTATCTCTAACACACGTAGAGAGAATCGCAGTCCTGCGTATTAAAGTAAAAACAAATTAATAAATACAATATATAAATATCCAGTGCCAGTGAGAGAGCCGCACAAACAGATCTCGTTTCAACAACACAAAAAAGCAAGAACAGAAGGAAAACATTTCGGCAGCCAAGAGGAAGCGCCGAAGCATATAACAGGACCGGCTCGCCCTCGTCACCCAAACGGGCGGAAGAGACGTCGAGCGGACAGTTCAAAAAGGCCTAATCGCGGCAGGGCGACAGCGGCTCCCTCCGTCCACTCCCGTCACAAAACGGGTACACATCCTCACAGGGGGCTTCGCATGGCTCGCTGGCTGCGGACCCCCGAAAGAAGGGCCCTCGATGGCCCCATTGGGACGAGAGACCCTCCCGCCTTCCTTACACACACACGCACACACCCTGCCGGCCTTTCACTTCGGAGCGCTTGCTCGTGCAGATTCCAAGCCGGCGCCGGGCGATCCAGCCTTCATTTGAGGCCGGACACAAAGCGGCAGCCTCCCTCCCCCACCGCCGCTCCCATAATATTTATCCAGCGGCCGCGTCTATAGCATTCTAATACGCCACTTGGATCGGAGATAAGGATCCGCTGAGGATCCTCGAGCACGGGAAACCTCCCGTGGTTTCAAACGCTTTCGGATGAGAGAGGGGAGGGAGTCTGGGATCTCCGGGCTTTATTATTGCCGGCTGTGGCTGTGTACGCTCCTGCTGTTGCCGGTCTCGCCGAGCCTACATATTGTGGTCTGCTGCCTTCCTGGGTTCAAGATCCCCGAAGGAGTTGGTCGGAGTTCCGGCTGGGGTTTTTGGAGAGCTCGGAAGTTTGTGCTCAAGTGTGCGGTATAGTAGACGGGGGCTTTCGACGGTGAAGATGCGGAACCCGGTTTAATATTAAACTGGAATACTGTTGAGCGCATTTACATCTTCCTTATTTCTGTCTTTTTGCTTTCTTTGCTTTCATACACCTGCTCCCTTATCTATTCTGTATTCGTATGTCTCGCTCTTGCGGCTCCTCGTCACCAGCTGACTGAAATGAATGGTAAAGGTAACATGTTGTCCCCGGATATATCGCGGAATTGAAAATGGTGTCAATTTTCAAGTAAGCGCGCTTTTCGGTTGCGTAGACAAAAATAATTCTTGCGATATACGTGGTCCAGATGACGTTTTTCCTCTTATGAAGACAATGTCCTTTAGGAACAGAAAAATTAACTTCAAAAAATCTTTCTTTTTTAGAAAGTTAAAGACATTTGAGTGGGCCATGAGTGGCGAAAATAATCGCAGTGCCGATTTCGGTAGATGGTAAAGCCGACTGAGTAGTGATGCAAAACTATCGATCAATTGACTATCGATACTATCGATAGTTTTTCCAAAACTATCGATAAATTGACTATCTATATTTTTTTACTTATGTCGAATACCCTCAAGGCCCGTTGGCACTATCGATAGTTTTTCCAAAACTATTGATAGTGTCGCAGAACTACCGATAGTCGACTATCGATAGTACTATAGATAGTTTTCCGATAGTTTTTCGACAGTCGACTATCGATAGTACTATCGATAGTGTTTCAATAGTCGACTATCGATAGTACTATCGATAGTTTTCCGATAGTTTACTATCGATAGCACTATCGATAGTTTTTTTTACCATCGATAGTCAGATTTCTGGCGACTATCGATACCATCGATAGTACTATCGATAGTTTTGCACCGCTACGGCTGAGGCCAGTGCGAGCCTCCGTGTTTTAAATGTTACAAGAAATGTCTGAGAAATTCCGCTTGCCTCCATTCGGTGCTCCTTCAGCAAGCACCTTCTACAACATATCGCTGCATATCATACCCTCTTCGTCGTGTTGTTTTGTTCGTGAATTGTGCTCGATCCTCCCCGCTTAGAAGGTAAAAGAGAACGAAATCGCCTTCCTGGAAACATCACAAAGAATTTCCAAAGACCCTATTTTGGAAGAAGGGCGTCTGGTGACACAAAAGAGTCATCGCGTCAAAATGTGCTCGAAAACTCATCTGAATGTGCATAGAGGTGCGGGGGAGCGTATGCACACTTGAACCACACGTCTTCTCCCCCAACGAAAATATGAAATGTTGGCTTCAATGTGGGGCCGTCGGTATGTGTTTGCTTTCTCGCTGGAAGGCGGAAATGTTGGCTTAACGTCGTAAAATGTTGGTTTAGCCGGTCACTCGACAGAGAGGGAGAGCCAAGAAGTGCCCTAATCCGAGGCTTTAACTCGAGGACTGCGGAAGAAATAAAGTGAATCGAGAATTTCCGTTGGAAAGAACTGGGCCCGTGTGAGAAAGGAGCGTTCTTCTTTCAGTCTGCCTATTGGAAACCCTTCGCTCGCGACGCCACTTTTATGATACTATACGTGCCGGACAAGGAGAGCCCGAAAGCAATTACTGCTCTCTGCGATTGCACCCTTCTGTTTGCTTTCTCAGGCGCTTCCGTGTTTTGAGCCGTTTATACCGACCATCGGCAACGCATTGTCGTCCGTATCAAACAAATACAGTCGACGATAAAAGTAGCCGCATTCACAAACAAACAAAAAAAGGAGAAACGTTTTTCTTTCTCTTTTTTGTGCTCGGGCGTGAATGCGCCGCCCCGCACTCACTCACACGTTACACAGACACAAAGATAATGTTTGCTTAGTGCGGAGACTCTTTATCGTGTCAACGTTTTGAAGGGTCTTTTGTAGCTTGAACTTCAGATCCCGCCAAAGCTCCCAACGATGGCGGTGACCCGTACGCTGTCGCACTGAGAAAGCTAAAGGTGGGACGTCATTGGTCGAACTAGACCACGTGTCCCAATTCGTGACGTATGCATCCCGAACTCTCCAAATTAACTGAACGCGAATCTACCAACTTCCTTGTTGGAGTGACAAAAAAAAATCGCTTCGCTTCGCTGTGTTTGGGATTAATGATGCCCATTTAGTAGGGTTGGGCACTTCGTCCTTTAACCTACCGATTAATCGGTTAAAGTTTGACAAACAAAAACATAGTGAAAATTCAACGCTTTCGCCTCAAAGACGTGGATGAGAACACCTGTATGAAGTCAAACTTTAGGTGAAATTTTGAACTAAAGTAAACTGTAGGGTCGAGATTTGTTACTCTATACAAGTGGGGAAAGTTATACCTGTCACAGTCTCTCCAACTCTTTGCGAGTGTTCGTTTAATGCAGCAAAGACTATTGGGAACAATTAAAGGAGTTCGTTGTCGCCGGAGAAAATCAACAAACCTCTTGGCCTCTGCGGCTGCAGTGGAATAATTTGTGAGCGCGGGGGCCTTTGACTAATCTCAGCTGCACATCAAGGTTAATTTAAGATACGAAATTGAACAGTGCGCCGTTTACCACATAATCAGCAAAAGCAAAAAATAATTTTTTTTTTCCATTTTTTATGCATGAGAATGAAGGAAACCGATTAATCGATTAATTAATTGATTAAGTGGTGGCGTTGAATCGGGTCAAAAGTTTTAATCGACACCCAGCCCTACTATAATTGGACACCTCTGTTGCTGGTGCTAGATGGTGAGCCAAGGTCAGTTACTTTCATTTATTGAAAGTGGTATTTTCTATAGATTACATGTTTATCATCCACATTCTACGAACTTTCACGAGAACATCGTCTCAACCTCATCTTTATTTTGCTTATTAAAAAAAGCGCTCGAGTGTTTTATTTTAATTTTCACTTTGTTCATATCTCACGTGATGTAGTGGCTTCCTTTAAAATATTGTATTCAGTTACGTTTACGTTGTCTGAACTCTGACGCTGTGATGCTTGATTTGTACTTAAACTAATGTAAAACAGGAAGTCGCTCTTTTTTATTTAGGTTTATTGTATTGTTCAATAAAAATATGTACGTTGTTGTCTTGGCGTCTTATGCCCGAGTCCCACTAGAGCGACAAACAGAAACAAACGACAGTGAAAAGCCTTCTGCCAAAGATACCATTGTGTGCATGATGCTCGTGTTGGAGCATAGCCTCCTTAATCCTCCAAAGCCTGTCAAATCGCAAACTACTCTGGTTTGAGGCTTGTCGCTGTTGTTTGTTTCTGTTTGTCGTTCTAGTTGGACACGGGCATTAGAGCTATCGTCAAATTCACGATCTGACGTGTCCCAGTATGACGTGACCCCGTAACATGATGCCGCATGGTCACGTCAAAAAACCTTCCCGGCTAAATTCAGCACAAAAAACGTACCCTCTGAATTAATCTGGAGAACTCTCCCGCTCAATGCAGCGGGCAAAGAATGCACGTCCCGTATGGTATGGGGTGTTTCACCCGTCCGTGGTCTTATGTCTTAGACCTTAAAATGCAAGCCTTTCACCCTTGCTGGTTTTGTACTGGTGGCAGCTGATAAAACCTGTCTGCTCTACTGACGTCTAACCTCTGGTTAGTCCAGCTGGTAGAGCGCTCCACTAGAAATGAAGAGGTCCCGGATTCGGGGCGAATTTTTTCGGTCGCGCACCAGTCACCTAGCTGTGTTTGGAGATTTGTGTTTGTCCTTTGTCCCTCTTGTTCCCCTTCTCCAGTGATTTTTTTTGGTCATCTCTACACTTGGTAGGTTATTGTTATAAACCGTAGCGGCCCCTATGGGTTTTGGTTACTTGAGAAACTGAGTATACCAGCAGATCTCCAGTTTGGTTGTACCAAACTAATTTGTCCCACTACCACAGTTGCGAATAAGTGTTTCTTCGATAAGCCTTGAGCTTAAAATCAATAAACTCCTGGAGGTAGTCACTGGGTCGGAAGCTAGTATTTATCCCACCCAATCAGACATGTACACGTTACCCAAAAAAGTAACTAAATACCGTTACTCGTTACTCGCTCAAAAGTAACTAAATACGTTACTCGTTACCGATTCTCAAAAGGAACGGATGAGTTACCTAAAAGTAACGAGTTACTTTTCACGTTACCTTGAAGACCGAATACATAACTGTTTTTTGTTTCATGGTTTATTTTTTATTTTTAAAAGTCGTTGCCATTAAGAAGCAGCTGCCTGTCGAAGTTTTCATCAGTTATGTTTCCCTGCCTCCTTGAAAATACACTTGCGGTGACGCAGAAGCGTCGTTCTACTGACGCGTTCGAAGGAACAACAGTGTTGTGCTTCAGGAAGAGCTGGTGAATTTCCGGGAACTGCGCCTTCATTGAGGACAGCGGGTAATGAGTTATGTGCCTTCCCGTGTTTTGCAACCTCCGGGTTTACATTCGGTTTGTACCCGGTTCTAGCAGAAAGTTCAACCAACGAACCCTGATCGTGCTCGCTGAGTGAAGAATATTCCCAGCCGTACATCACGTTTATCGCTGGACACGTCAGTCGAACTGTTCGACTGACGTGTTCAGCGATATATGTTGCTGTATTGTCATACTGTTTATTTGTTTTTCGGGTTTTCCATCTGCTCTTGTCGCAATTCGCGTCTCCAGCTTGACGCTCGCCCTCCGGCGGCGGAAACGGG
The DNA here is from genome assembly GCA_037355805.1 of Ixodes ricinus. Taxonomy (NCBI): domain Eukaryota; kingdom Metazoa; phylum Arthropoda; class Arachnida; order Ixodida; family Ixodidae; genus Ixodes; species Ixodes ricinus. Next base: position 85,623 of record JAZHYW010008775.1, on the reverse strand, counting down.
AAGCGCTCTAGTGAGGGTCTCCCGATTTCCCGCTCAGCGGGCATGGCGGAACTGCTCGCGATCATGGCTCGCGAAATGCCGTTTCGGAATGCAAACAACGCTCTTTCACTTTCCCAACGTACTGCTGCAGCCGGTATGAGATTGTACCTTACTGGATAGTTTTAGTATTGCGCATAGAAGAAAACGCAAGCGGTGTGCGTTTGCGTTAGAGTTGCGTGCCCCACGTTGTGCGTGCGCCTCATCGCCGTGCGCCGTCCAAGACCACAATTTTGGGCTCCGCGCACGCGCAGTGTGGAACACGCAAAAGCTAACGCAAACACACGGGGCAGAGTTCGCTCGTATACGTAATGTTAAAACTCACTACTGTTTCACCGGCTTCCAACGCCAACGAAACGTGCTGCATTGAGCAGACGTGCAAGCAGGTAGGCGTTCCTTCCGAACTGGAAAGGTACTGAGATTGGCAAAACGACGGCGAGCAAATTCCAAAGTAAATAAATGTTATAAAAACTAATAATTAAAAACAAAGTTTTTTATTTATTTTTATTTTTGGGTTTTGGGTTTTGAAGTATAATGGCGGCGATTTTTGGACGCTTCGCCGATTGTAAAAAGTCGCTACTTTGATAGTACAATATACTTTACCCACAATTAATGTAATTTTACATAGATTTCTTACATTCGCTAGAATGTTTTCATTGATTTTAGACTATTTTTATTTTATTAGTAATTAAAAATGCTGCGACTGGCACCAGTGATGATAATTAGCACACTTCCCATTGTCATATTTCTTTGAGCGTTTAAAATTAGATCATAAGCAACAAATTATATTAGAGCTTAAAAAAGTACTTATTCAAAGATGTGAATTTTAATATTATTATTATTAATACAAATCGTGGCAATGTATGCCTCCAATTAACGCCAAGATCACGAGAATACGCTATTTAACCATAATAGTCTTTCCAGAAAGGTATAATTTTGTTTTCTTTTTATCATACGAAAAACTCCGATATCGTCATCAAGGTAGACAAACAGTCAAACACTGGATATAATATGAAGTTCTACGCGTCACGCGGTGCTATGAAGAAACGCACACACCCTTCAGCTGTCTGACTCGGATTCGTTTTTGGGTTGTTGCAGTGAGAGCAGCGTTTATTAATCTATGCGTTTCGTAGACATATTGTAAAAATTTGAATTATTCTCTTATTCTTGTGCTGGGAATAATGTTAAACCAAATAATCATCTAAGTACCCCAAAAAACATTAAAAGGCCCGCAGTTCATTATTTCCCATGACAATTATCTGAGCAAGGAAAAGACCGCGAGAATGCACAAATATCAGCACTGATTTTTTTCAACAACTACAAATATCAGCCTGGATCGAACATGTATGTCACAAAATAAATTTTTCCGCGAACAACTTTTTAAGTAAATAATTACGATGTGAGACACATATTGAGTCATGAAAGAATCCGAAATTAAGACCTATATCGAGAAATTAAATCCAAAATAGAGGTTGGTTTCGGTTTCGCTCCAGAATTAAAACGCGCATCCTTCCGTAAATAATATGCTAAACACCGTTCTTGTTTTCAGGCTAAAAAGGTGACCTGCGCTCATAACACCCTAGCTTCCTCGTATTACCAGGAATAATTCTATGTCGCCCAGTGAAGCCAGCACACTAGACAGGCTCAACAGCGGCACGCATCTCTGACCCTCACTAAACCCGCCATCATGAAAAATGAGTGGCGCCACCTATAGTTAGTTGGAGTCGCGAATAGGCACATACTAAGGCTAGAATAAAAACAAGGGCCGTTTGAGCGGTGTTGTACACGTTACTCCTCAAAAGTAACGGGATACCGTTACTCGTTACTTGACCTTAAAAGTAACTAAATACCGTTACTCGTTCCTTTTTTGAAAAAGTAACTAAATACGTTACTCGTTACCGAAAATAGTAACTAGGTACAAGTAAATCGTTACTTGTAACGCGTTACGTACATGTCTGCACCCAATACATCTACCCCCCCCCCTCCATGGCTGCGTCGCTTACGGCCTGAATATCCATCGAGACGGAAGGTCCGACGAGTCGAAAGATCCAATTGGTCACGGGACAGGCAAGACGGAACATTTATCGAGACGATATGTTCAATTCAGTCGGAATGTCCAGCGTGCCCGAATATTTAACGAGACGGAAGATGCAACCAGGTCTGAATGTCCACTGAGACTGGATATCCAATGAGGCAACCGTGTAGACGTAGACGTAGTATGTGCTGTGTAATATGACAAGTTAGAACCTAACGTAACGGTGTGGTAAACATAAGTTTGCAGTTCAAAGTTCAGTAGATACGTTTCTGATGAGACTTTGCTTTCTGGGAATAAACAGGCGATGAGAGAAAGCATACGTCTGAGACAAAGTTTAACCAAGAGATTCTCGCAAATTTGTGGCGGATTTAAAATGAATGTTCCTGATGTTTTGGCCTCTCAGAGTAAACGCCTGATTTCGTGCATCGCTTCAGCAAAAATATACGGGGTGTCCCATCTAAAACGACCCAAGCTTTAATAAAAAAAGCAGTTCGCTCTACGTCATGAAACCAGACTTGGACGTAGTTCAACTACTCTACTCAAACTACTGTAGTTTAACTACTTTTCCGAGTAACTTGGTAACTTTCAATTACAACTTTATTTGGGCAATTAGTAGTTTAACTTAACTACATTTTTCAGGTAACTTCTACTCAAATTACCAACTACTTTCGAAATCTAGTGCTAATTTTGCTCACCACAAAAGTTTGAGCGCAGAAATAAATAAGACGCCGGCAGATGAAGTGACATTTCCGAGCTAGGGACCCTCTCAGATTCCATTCCTACGGCAGCCGTAGAAACGTCATCACAAGCGTCCTTGGGGCAAGGTGGCGACGAGCAGCCAAAACATAACACCCGCGCGCACGAACGCAGGAACAGATGCTTGACAAGCCTTGGTCGGGTATTGACCTAATCCGGTAATGCACACAGGTGCCGCGCTTCCAGCTGCAACCGTGAAAGACGGGGACACTCCGAGGGTTGTTGTTGTTTTCATGTTGTCTGCCTTTAGCGAGTTCTGACTCAATCGGTTTGGGGATTCCACGGGTAGGCGCCACTGGAATGACCTCGCAGCTGGGCGCCTGTTCCCATGGTCGCCTCGTCGTCAGCGCATACTCCTCGCAAAGTCAGACTCCCCGCGCACAAACGCACACACCAATAATCCGTTCATGGAGAGCACCTTCCCGCTTCGAGCGGCAACTGTACGAGTGACGATGTGTCTTCACGTATAATCCTTCGCGTCCTTCCGATACCGTAGTCGACGGAGAGGATTGCGAGTCATCCTTGAGAGATCCTTTTGTTGGACCCGGTTTCAGCAGCGAAGTATACTTCGTTTCATCTTTGTTAAACCAAAACAATTTTTTCTTCAGTAGCGTAGCACTAGCACCGCAACGAAACGCGCAGTCGTCCGGATGATTTCATCGTCGTGGCGCGAGACTTGAACCCTTGACGGTCAGGTGCACTCGCTCAGCGTACTGTCCCAACGTCGTGGGAATAGGGGTATTCACTGACCGCCATATTTGAGGTCACTGTTTAGAGCGCATGCTCAGACTGAGCTCGCATTAATAGGCTGCCAAGACCGGCAATCTTGATGGTGCGGGGTGCACGTTGCAAAATAACTGTGGAAGCTCGCCGTCAGCACGTGCTCAGCATTAGCGCAAACACAGATATGGCCACCAGTGAGTACACCCTATAAAGAGGGGGCAGTGATAACAATAAGGCAAACCTCACATGTTTCGTCATGAACACCGAATATGCTGACACTCGCTTTCCCTATCCTGCACAGCCTGTTTCTGAAATTCATCGCTGCCGTTCCCCCCAGCGCGTCGGTGGAACATCTTTTAGCTTGGCTGGGCGCGTCTTTAGGAGGAAAAGGGGTGAAACTCTCCGATAAGAACTTTGAAAGTCAATTGCTTTTGCGAGTGAATAGACTATTTTGGTGAAAACGCAAGCCATAAAATGACTGCATTTATTTTAGGCTCGCAGGGGTTTTCACGGATCAAAACTGCTGTTCATTTTGCTACCACAAAAATATAAAAAGTAACTTCGAAAGCAACTGCAAACGGACATGTACAAGTTACTCAAAAAAGGTAGTTAAGTTAAGTTACTGAGTACTGACGCCAAAAGTAATTGGAGTAGAGTAGAAATTACGCATTTGTAATAGTAATTGAGTAAACTACTAACTACTGTAAAAAAGTAGCGAGTTACTTTGAAGTTACTTTCGAAGTTACTTTTTACATTTTTGTGGTAGCAAAATGAACAGCAGTTTTGATGCGTGAAAACCCCTGCGAGCCTAAAATAAATGCAGTCATTTTATGGCTTGCGTTTTCACCAAAATAGTTTATTCACTCGCAGAAGCAATTGACTTTCAAAGTTCTTATCGGAGAGTTTTCCCCTTTTCCTTCTAAAGACGTTCCCAGCCAAGCTAAAAAGACGTTTCACCGACGCGCTGGGGGAACGGCAGCGTTGAATTTCAGAAACAAGCTGTTCAGGGTCGGGAAAGCGAGTGTCAGCATCTTCGGTGTCCATGACGAAACATGTGAAGTTTGCCTTTGCAAACTTCACATGTCTTTTATATATAAAAAAAAAACTTTCTCTTTTTTTTTTTTTTAAGCAAGTTGAGATTGTTTTGACTGCCTCCTCTTTATTCCCACGACGTTCGAAGAGTAGGCTGAGCGAGTGCAGCTGACCGTCAAGGGTTCAAGTCTCGCGCCACGACGAGCAGATTATCCGGACGACTGCGCGTTTCGTTGCGGTGCTAGTGCTACGCTACTGAAGAAAAAAAAATTGTTTTGATTTAACAAAAGATGAAACGCTGTATACTTCGCCGCTGACGCCGGGTCCAACAAAAGGATCTCCCAAGGGTGACTCGCAATCCTCTCCGGCGACTACGGTATTGGAAGGACGCGAAGGATTACGTGAACAAGCATCGTCGCTCGTACAGTTGCAGTTCGAAGCGGGAAGGTGCTCCCATGAACGGATTATCCGTGTCTGCGTTTGTGAGCGGGGAGTCCGGCTTTGCAAGGGAGTATGCGCTGACGACGAGGCGACCATGGGAACAGGCGCCCAGCTGCGAGGTCATTCCAGTGGCGCCTACCCGTGGAACCCCCAAACCGCTTGAGTCAGAACTCACTAAAGGCAGACAACATGAAAACAACAACAATCCAGGAGTGTCCCCGTCTTTCACGGTTGCAGTGGAAGCGCGGCGCCTGCGTGCATTACCGGATTAGGTCAATAGCCGACCAAGGCTTGTTAAGCATCTGTCCCTGCGTTCGTGCGCGCCGGTGTTATGTTTTGGCTGCTCGTTGCCACCTTGGCCCAAGGACGCTTGTGATGCAGTTTTTACGGCTGCCGAGTTTAAGTTCGTGGGAACGGAATGTGAGGAGGCCCCTTGCTCGGAAATGTCACTTCATTTGCCGGCGTCTTATTTATTTCTGCGCTCGAACTTTTGTGGTAAAAAATCAGCACTAGATTTCGAAAGTAGTTAGTAATTTGAGTAGAAGTTACCTGAAAAATGTAGTTAAGTTAAAATACTAATTACCCAAATAAACTTGTAATTGAAAGTTACCAAGTTACTCGGAAAAGTAGTTAAACTACAGTAGTTTGAGTAGAGTAGTTGAACTACGTCCAAGTCTGCTTCAAAAGTAACTCGCTACTTTTTACAGTAGTTGAAGTAGTTTGCTTCACTACTATTACAGATGCGTAATTTCTACTCTACTCTAATTACTTTTGGAGTCAGTACTCAGTAACCTAACTTAACTACCTTTTTGAGGTAATTTAAAGGCTACAAGTCTGCATGAAACCAGCTGCGCTTTGCTTGTAAGTGTCTTCCGAAAGCGCATGTATTTAGTTTATGGAACCTAATTAATTAATTACAAGTAATTTTGTAACTTTCTGCTTGTCACACTAATGTGCCAGTAGTTATTTTTTTAAACTGTTCACGTGACTGTTTATTGAACGAGAAACCAAGCAAAAGATGGACAAATTTCTAAAAACAAATACGTGAGAGAATCTGAATTTTTCCAGGTTGCACAGCATGCCGCACATAATAGAATCCAGGCTTTTCTGCTGAACCCGCTCGCTGTGGCAAGACCAACATCAAGCTCCATCTTGGCAAGAAACGAGAGACTCCATGCAGAAGTGGATCCGTTTCCCTCATTCACCAGTGGCTACGTCTTCTTACGTGGACACAATCACGTGCATTGTTGTGCTCCCAGGACTACTTAACAGTTATTTCAGTAGTTGTTTAGTGACGAATAAAGTTAACAAATGTTTCATGTTTTCTGCTGATCGTTGTCCTCTTTTGAAGACGTGGAGAAAAGGACCGCATGGCCGAAAGCGGAAACCTATAACTTTACAAAACTTGGCGTCCGTAGCGGTTTTCTTTTTTTTCTTTTTGTAAACAGTTGGTTTGGTGTGCATCTTGGTATATGTTTACATCTTATTCTTGAAATTCATTACTGCTTTGGCCTCTTTTCGTTTTTACCACAAAATTTATTAATAAATCAATTCCCTACATAACACATAATTCTAAAATAATATATATATATATATATATATATATATATATATATATATATATATATATATATATATATATATATATATATATATATATATATATATATATATATATATATATATATATATATATATATATATAATTTTCCATTTGGAAGTTACGCTAAAATTCTACGTCTTTTTTTTTTCATCTTTTTTTAGAAATTGTAGATTTTTCGCAAAATTAGCAAAGTTTAATCAAATTGCTAGAATCCGCTTTATCGACCAACATTCTTTTTAACAAATTTGAATATCTATCAGCTCTGAATACGTAAACATTGCGAAACACATTGCTCATTTCAGGTGGCCAGAGGAATGAGACGGTATGCCGCTCCGCGCACGATATCCACTTGGTCACGTTGCCGGCAAGACGGAATATCCACCGAGTCTGAGCATCCAACCAGATGGAAGATCCAACCAGGCCGTCATGTCCAATGTGTCTAAATAAGAGCAGCTCACGGACCGGAATTTCTAGGCCCGGCCCGACTCAACCCAGTAGAGGCATTGCCTGGGCCCGGCTCGAGCCCGACAATTTTTCTTTCTGTTTTTAAATGTGAACTTGAGCTTGGCCCGAGTCCGACAGATTATAAACATGAGCCCAAAAAAGTTTCCAGGCTTTAACCTAAAAACGGTCTAAGCGTAAAGCGAGCATATTTGATTTAAACTTATTTTAAACTTGGACCGAGTTTTTTTCCTCAATAAATATCCCGACTTAGACTATGTATTTTCGAGAATATGGGCGAAATATGCACTTCCTAAGTGATCTTGAGGAAAAAAGTAGAGGATTTTTTGCGGTAATATTTCTTGAAGAGATATTGGACTTTTCGTTGTTCAATTCGTTTCACAGAAAACTTTCCTTTCTACACGTTTTCGTGAAGAAACAATCACAATCGCGCTAGGGCATCCTTAAAAGGCTGTATCAACATAAAATTATCTAGGGTACGTTAGCTTATCTTTGGTGGCATAGTAAGGCCCCTGTACAAAGTGCAAAGTCAAGCTCACGTTGTTTTTCTTCTTTTTATTTCGAATAGCAGAGGAAAAATCAGCAGAACCCATCCTTTGGGAATGATTATCTACGTTAATGCGAATAGCATCAAACGGTGCGGAGTTATGCGCGTTCGTCAGGTGGCCGGGCACACTCTAGATACGCCAGCCCACTCTTGAGGCGATTCTAAATTTGTTGACACTTTCACAGCCCTGCGCACGATCTCCGCAGCCCAGCACGTGCGTTTGTGTCACTTAGGAAGGCGAGCAAAGCACGCGCCATACGCACAAACACTCAAAATGGTACCGACCAGACTTTCTGGCGTCTCAGCTTGTCTCAACCAACGGTACTCTAAACGGTTGTTTATATCTTTACCATAGGGACGCGCTTTACAGCGCTGTCACAGCTACCGGTGCGCGCGCGTTCCATGCACGAGGGCTCATTCCGCTCTCGTGAGGCTGAGCACGGCCGCTACATCACCCTCTCCCCGAGCGCGGGAGAGGGTGATGCTAGCGGCCGTGCTCAGCCTCACGAGAGCGGAATGAGCCCTCGTGCATGGAACGCGCGCACCGGTAGCTGTGACAGCGCTGTAAAGCGCGTCCTATGGTAAAGATATAAACAACCGTTTAGAGTGCGTTGAATGACTGCCTTCATAGCTCTGTGGTTAGCACGTCTGCCTGCTGATCAAAGGGTCAACGGTTCGAATCCCAGCCGGCGCCGGTCTTTTTTATTTATTTATCGACCCGCGGCGTAAGAGGTTAGATAGCCAGATAGATACATAGACGAAAAGTGCGTGAAGTAGCCAAAGAATGCTATTCGCATTAACTATTCGCATTAAAAAGACACTTCATGTTGTACCCTGCGACTGGAGTGCCCACGTTTTCTTGCCTGTACGTTCCCACCATGCTGGTGGAGTTCATATGTTTCCTTTTATCCACGTGAAGGCTTTCCAAATGCAAAACGTCTTTTCGTAACCTTTTTTTTTAACGGCGCGGTAGTGACTTTGCATTTCGCTTGTTTGTTTTCATTGAACGTAAAAGATTAATAAGTACACTTCTTGTTATTACTATTTAAATTTACGGAACACGACTGCCTAGGCACGGACCGGACCGGCCCGGGCCGGCACGCCCCTAAATTTATTTTTATTCAAGCCCGAGCCCGGCCTGAGCCCGGCTGAGCCCGAGCCCGGCCTGAGCCCGGCCCGAGCCCGGCCCGTGGGCTTAGCCGGGCTCGGGCCTTCCGGGCTGGCCCGGGCCCGTGCAGTGCTCTAGCCTGAATATCCACCGAGCCTGAATATTGCCGCGCCCGCAGCTGGCCAAGTAGGCAGCACGGCCGTGGCATAACGGTTATCGTGCTTGCTTCCCATGCGAAGAGCCAGGGTTCGATTCGATTTATTCTTGCAATTTAGTGTTCTGGTACATTCGAGAACTCTGTTGCATGTTCGAGGTACGAATGTTTTAGTCGCCGAACCTTCTAGGTGGATTGTTCCAGACGCCAGCGCGTGTACATAAGGAGCTCCACGCGACAATGCGAATGACAACATTCGCATTGCCGCATTGCTGCGTTTCCCAGCGTTCGATCCTGCTGTTATACCGACTTCGACGCCCGCCACGCCCTGCTGTTATCATCTGTTTCCTTTTTATTTTTGGGCACAAGTTCGCCCCATTAAACGTTTAGCTTCTGTTATTTGCTGCCTCATCACTTGTCCTTCGTGACATTTTGAGTCCTTGAGGTTCGCAAGCCAGCAGAGCGAGTGATGGTCTGTGACAACGCGGAACGGGCTCCCGTACAAGTACGGCCAAAACTTCGTGATTGCCGAGACGACCGCAAGACATTCCTTTTCAGTCGTGGAGTAATTTCTCTCCGCTTTGGACAGTGTTCGACTTGCCCGGAGACAGGGTCCGCCCATCCGTCGCCGCGGCTTCAGTGAGAAACTGCTGAAACGGTACTTCGGACCATACAAGGTACTTCGTCGCCTCGGGGAGCTGAACTACGAGGTGATGCCCGACGGAACAAGAACATCATCACGCCGCCCACCACGACCTGAAGTCGTCCACGTCGTGCGTCTGAAGCCGTACTACTCTCGATAGGACTGTGGACCTTATGTGTGCCAAATGACTCCTTAATTTACCGTTCTTTTTATTTGCTTTGTTTTGTTTTGTGCTGCATCGGGACGATGCACTTTTTAAAAGGGAGAAGTAATGCCGCTGCCTACTTGGCCAGCTGCGGGCACGGCAATATTCACTAGTGAATATTTCGACCCGTTGAGCCCGACTGTGTGGGATGGAGTGGTAAAGGGTGTCATATAGAAGCTTCAACTGTCCACCCTCTACACAACCCTTCCTTCCTCTAAGAAGCAGAAATAGTATGGCCCAAGCTGGAAACTGGAACAGTGGCTTTTGCTGTGACTCAACAAGTACAACGACCTCTTGTCCTTGAATGAACTTTGACGATATAAGCGGCAAGATCCCTTTTTCCAGAGATTTGAAAGAAAACTGGGGTGGCATTTTCTCAGGACCCTGTGCGCTAACCAAAGTTAATTGTAAAATACCATCTTTATTTTATTTATTTATTTTCTTTATTTTCCCTTTTTTTTGGGGGGGGGGCGGGGGGGGGGGGGGGGAGTCGGTACATTGAAATTATGAGTTTAAAGGATAAATCGTAATTAACCAAAATTCTGCAGGCGAATGTTTTTGAAAGTTCTTTTTTTTAAAGCGCAGCTCTTAGGCGCCCGTTTCCGGCTTGAGCGGCGTCGCTCGCCGTCGGCGTAACCGTGTGGTGCATTATGGGACGCGTGATGTCACTGATGACGTCATCGGCATCCGCATTGTCATCAGCATCATCACTGATGGCACTGATGACGTCATCAGTGACGTCACTGATGACGTCATCGGCATCCGCATCGTCATCGTCACTGATGACGTAATCAGTGACGTCACTGATGACGTCATCGGCATCGGCATCGTCACGTGACCCCCAGTTCACGTGAACCCCCAGGTCACATGACCCCCAGGTCACGTGACCCCCAGTTCACGTAACCCCCCCGAGGTCACGTGACCCCCCCTGCCCCGTGACCCCCTCCCCCCAGAGGTCACTTTACCCACCCCCAGTACCCTTCCCCCACCTCCTCAAGAGCTGCGCTCTAATTCGGCGTTACAGGCAGTTGTAAACGGCTTTCACTTTTTTTTATCCGAACACACAGAGCTTTACGTATAACTCAACTGCACAAAGCGCATTAGTATACCTTTTTCAGCTTTTTTAAAGAAATCTGTAAAGTCTGAAAAAAATGCAACCTTGTGTAACAAACATACTTTGCGTACTGAAGTAAACCAGGAGAAATGAGAGAGGCATGTGCCTATGGGACAAGCATGCCTTGCACACCAGAACAAACCAGGAGGAATGCGACAAGCACGTCTTTGTCCGGGGATTGAGGCGATGCGGGATTAGAGGACGACTGCGTGGCTTTCGCCGATGACCGGAAAGTAATGACTCCGTGACACAGTACTCCATTTTTAAACCTGGATTCCGAGCAGGACTTTCTGCGGGGAGACTCGCATATGAAACTCGTAGTGGTTAATCTAAGTCGCGGGATAAACGACGACGACGGTGTGTGTGCGGGTCAAGCGACATCTGCGGCCTCGGCTTCCCGGGCTTATCGTTAAATGACGGGCTTCGTTGGCGGTCGCTGCGTTAACGAGCCGCCAAGCGAATAATTGCTCACTGAGCCTGTCACTAATTCGATGCGAAGTGACCGACGAGAGTAAGAAGGAAAAATAAAGAGAGAAAGAAGGCAGAAGCGGTCTCATTGGTAGGTTTTAATATATATAATAAATGTGGCTGTACACCCACACGGTGCACGGGAGGAATTTGTCACCTAAATGTTTGTCTCGGAATTTTATCGACTTTGGGGAGGGAAGGGGAGGCTTATAATCGTCATCCTTCAACTGCATTCGTATATCCGTTTTATGTTTTCATTTTAGACCATTTTACCTTATACGAGGTACAAATAATTGTATGAAAGATTACTGCATTCGTATTCGTGTTATAAAAGATATGCAATAATATAAAACCCTGCGAGGCAAAAACAATTGTCGCGACATACACATAACAAAAACAAAGCTAAGAATAAGAAAAAACAATTTTCATGAAAAGGGGATAATAGGAAAGCGACATATAAAAACGTTTGTTCACAACGCATGTTCAGAGCGTACTTTCACTCAACGTATGACAAGAGCAACACCCTTGACATTGTGAGATGCAAGTTGCAGAATGTTGTGAAGTTCGCTGCAGTCAAGTAAAGGCCCTGTCACACTGAAGAGACACGGCGGCGACATCAACACGTGTTCATCAACAGTCTGTCAACTTGTTGCTCGTGCGCTGTGTTGGGCGACACATTGCGGGAACATCAGCGCAACACAAACTAAGACATTTCTTTTCACCCTTAAGGGTGTAGAAACACCTTTACAAGGACCTACACACCCAGGGGCAGCCTCGTACACGTTAATCGAAAAAGTGATCGATTCTAATTCGAATTACTCTCGATTAACAAGTACTCAATTATATTACCTGATCACTTGGAAAGAAAAGTAATTGACCGTTACTTGAAAGAGTATAAGCGCTACCTTTCCGATTACTTTAGATTTTCACAACATATTTTCTGCCGGACTGAAAACTGGTATTTCGTACTGTCCAATACAGTCGAGACCGGTTATAACGAAGTCGGTTATAACGAAATAGCGGATATAGCGAAGTGATTTCTGATTCCCGTTGACTTCGTTTTAACCGGTCTCGACACTATAGGGTTACAATCACCGAATTAGAAGCTACTTACGTATTTTCTTAATTCACCAATCTGTGTAAACTATCCTCTCACAGACTTTGTTCGAGTATTTCTTGGTTGGAAACTTGTAGAAACCAAGGGCGCCATTAGAAAGGGGAGGTAACAATAGCAAGGTTACAACTAATTTTAGCACTTCCAAAAGTAATCAAATTACCCTCGTGGTTGTTTCCTAATAAATGCATTCATAATATTACGAAATTACTGCAGAAAGTAATGCATTACGAGTAATTTGATTACTTGTCACGAGTGCAGTACAAGTCTGCCCATGGCCACACCCCTGCAGCGCCCTGATTTCGACGTGATACACCCCTTTTCAATCGTAACATGGGGTGCTTTCGCTTTTCACGTCCTCCGTATTTGAAGCGTGTAAAAAGGGTGTGGAAAGTGTGCTTGCGTAAAGTTAGGTAACCAGCCTTTTTGAATGGTGTTCGCAGAACTGGCACCCGCTTTAGCCGAGATTATTTTAGCGATGACTTTGAATAATTATTGCCTGTACCAATGTGGTTTACTTGAAGATGCACTCCTTAAACTTCGATAAAGTATCATGCATTACGCGAAATACTCACGAGAACAAAGCAACAAACATGTCACCTTCGTTATTGCGGAAGCGGTCACCTGCGAATGAGTAACTTCGAAAGTTTGTCGTATATAAGGCGATGGAGCGGTCACCAGGGTCACGATTTGCTCTCTCCTGCGTAATCCAATGCGTCTCTACCTCCTATTTTGGCATGCGAGGACTGCGTTTGGTTTTGTTGCTTGTAAACTATAGCTGCTCGTAAGAAATATCTATAGGCGGCTGCTAAGATCGCCAGCATCTTATTTTTAGTCTTTAGCCCTGGGACAAGTTGGTTTACACCCTATAGGGTGTACAAGTTCTCTGTGCGAGGCAGAGCGCTTCCATACGGAGCCCCATGTGGCGGGTTGAAATCCTGGCAGAGGTGGTCCTCGATTTGACGGAGGCTAATCGCGGGGAACACGCCAAAAGATCTCCAGGTGATTGAAATCAATCTCCAGTCTTTCAATGGGACGTGCCAGATGCAAAATTTTAAATTTTGACTTTTTCATCACAAAACACGCAAGCAGTGCGGTGTGGGAGGGTGTTCTCCGAGTGTTGGAGGACAAATCGGCGAGCATGGTTGCCGGGAGGCAAAAACATATTTTCGACAGTTGCTGTGGCCTCGAGTTATCGATACAGTGTTGTGTCCGATACCGAAAATGAGTAACAAAATAGCGTTACTATTTAGTTCGAAAAATATTACGCGTTACCAAAATTAGTTACCGTCCATAAAATGCAACAAAATAGCGCTACGGTTACTGCCAAAACTCTAACGAATGTTACTTTCGCGTTACTGAACGAACTTCAAGATCAATTAAACTTCACAGAGCGATTTCAACGTTTCTATTAGTTTGTTTGTCGAATTCGTAGAATATTAATTTTAAATTCTGATTGGATCGACTTTGCTTCTTGTGTCAAGGGTTTCGAAATGATGCCGCGGAGAGAGAAATAATATTTTATTTCTTCGTCAGTTTCCAAATTAGATTTTTTTCTTTCTTAATTTCAACTTACAGAGTCCTTTTCTGCCGGGCAGAAAATCGGTTCCCAGTTTCCTTCTCTCCAATTCCTCAGACACTTTTCTCTCCTCTCCCCACAGTATCGATTCTCTGAATACTCCCCGCAAAAAGGCGGAGGGTCTCCCTCTTTCTCGAATAGAAAGAAGGAATTGAGGGAGAGTTTTCCCTTTCTCGCGATGCTCGTCGGCCTTTAAAGACTGACGACCACTTCCCGCTTTCCACTTTTCCCGCGCTTCCTCCTCTCGCCCTTCTACTATGTCCACCTTTGCCCGTTCTCTTCTCCCCCAGGGTGAGGAGGATGTTCTGCCTTGCAGAATGTCATCTCTGCTCGTGGGCCTTTTAAGCCAGAAATGTGTTAATCAAAAGTAGGGAGTAGCAATTGACGTAATTTGACAGACGATCCGCAAAATAGCAACTAAAATACCTTACTTGCTAGTCATCTAGAAACTTAACGAGTATGTTAGTGCGTTACTAAAGAATAGCGCGCTACCTGTCACGGCCCTGCTTGTAACGCGTTACTTCCAGCACTGCCTCGATGTGACAGGGTCTTTGCAAAACATGTATCTCTCGTGTTGACGAACAAAGTTATCTAACCGTTTCCTTTGGAATTGGAGAGTGTCGTGATCTTACTAGAAATTTCGATAAGTAGAAAAATAAATTGTGTCTACGAAAAAGAATATTTGTTGCTACTATCGATTTGTACTGAAAAGCCATTATATCGTTATTGTGACAGCGCTTGTTTGTAGCATCAAGCTTCCTGATAACCTGATAGAAAAACAAAAATTTCATAAATTATAGCAAGACACATTATTGCTGCGCTTGAAGCATGCTGAATCGACTGCAGTAAAATTATTTTGCGCACTGTTGTGGGCTGGTTTTCACGATATCATCAACCGAAGACCAGTTTGTAAAAGGTGGCGCTACTGACATCTAATGTGTAACCCGTGTGCACAAACTACCTCTGCGATCCGCTGGTGTCGCTTGACGCTCCTTCCATTTCGGTGCATCCACATCAGGCGGTCAGCAGCAAAGGCGAATACAACCACTTAATGACCCGGTAATAGATCTTACTTCCAAAACAACACAATCGAAAGAAGGACCGTTCATTTACGGCTGTCTTTTGTGTTTTGTAGCAAGACCGACTCTCGTTGTACTCGATGAAAGGTTCGTTCTTCTGTCTTTCACAATCAGAAATTTATTGGCACCTTCAGAAAGGCTGGGCTCGGGCATAACAGGCCGGCAATGTAGCGGTAAGCTCTGTACGGGAGAATATTGCCGAGGACGCTAACTAAGCCACTTCTGAAGAGCTCTTTAAAAGCTATGCATATAAAAACCTCAGTAGAGGCAATTCGAAGAAGAGTTGTTCTTTAAGGCTGGTAGAGCTTTTAGTTTTGTAATGATATGTAATAATTAATAATAATAATAATAATTAATAATAATAAATTTATTTACGCAGGATGTATTCAGGACGGCACTAGGCAGGTTCGTCGAAGCCAGCAGGGCTTGTGGGACTGAACCTAATTGAGAAGTAAATCAGGAAGTTTCGGAAAATAATAAAATAAAGCAGAAAAAACACCACTGGTTTCTTCAGTTTTGAAAACTATACAAAAATGTCAGTCAGAAAGTTATTGTCAGAGTCGAGGAAAAAAAAATACACAATACAAATATAAGCTCTTTTTCTCTAGGAGGGGAAAAAGAGGTATGGAAAAGTTCAATCGTATAGTATAGAACTTGATGATAGGAGTCATACACACGGACACACACACGCACATACGCGCACATACAAGTACACAGAGACGTTACTGCGTACACTACTCATAAATAATGTTGAGTCGAAGAAATGTTCATGTGAGGAAGCACCAATTATGACGAAACCAGAAAATGAGATATTATAAGGCCTCTTCATCGATGGAAAGTGTGCGGAATGCCTTTCTGAGTTTCCTTTTTGAGTAATCTCTAAAAGGCTTGGTGGCAATAGGTTAAAAATCTGAGGGACGTAGTACGAACGCATATTTTGCCGTAGCGGGTATAACATATCGAAGTGAGGAATCTTGAAGCTTTCCGCAAGTTTTCGTGAGATGGGGCGTGGAGACTTAAAATCGTCATTCCAGTTGTGCTTGAGCACAACTGTCTCCAGAAATAGGGACTGAAAAGTTGGCATTGATAGCGCTTGAAAAAGATCTAAATCCGACAAACCGCGGTTGTACCCACGCTTCTCAGTATTCCCTTCAAGACACTGTTGATTTTCTTTTGCCATAGTTTGGAGCATTTACCAAAAATAGTTACGCCATACCGCAAATTGGAATAGACTAATGCATAAGCAACGCGTTTACGCGAGAATGAAGGCATGAATGCTTTGGTATTATAAAGCAGACAGGAAATGCTTCGTAACTTAGCACACAGTTTCAGTGAGATGCAGAGTTCCATGAAAGATCGGAATCAAAATGTATTCCGAGATATTTAACAGTGTCGGAGTATGGAACTTCATTACAATAACATGGCGAACAGTGGGACGTGTGGAGATAAAGAGGAATATTTAGAAACAACTTTTAAAGGATTATGAAAGCAAACAAGCTTTGTTTTGGTTATATTTATAGTAATCAAATTCTGGTTAAACCAGTCCATCAGTTCGTTGGAACAGTGTTGAAGTGTTTCCATTGCTTTCGGGTAGGAAGGTGACGTGTCAATAAAAGAGTGTCGTCAGCGTATTGGTAG
This sequence comes from Ixodes ricinus, assembly GCA_037355805.1. NCBI lineage: Eukaryota > Metazoa > Arthropoda > Arachnida > Ixodida > Ixodidae > Ixodes > Ixodes ricinus. The sequence goes on along the minus strand of JAZHYW010008775.1, from coordinate 68,886 downwards.
AGAGTACAGCGTGGAAAGAGCAGTAGCCATATCATTAACGTAGATGTTGAAAAAGTGGTAATAATAATAATAATAATAATAATAACAACCTGCCTCGACCCGCTCACTCAGAAATTCGATGATGACCGTGACACCGCCTACTGTCTTTGCACTTGATAAATATTTTTGTGATTTGCAATGTACCAGATCGCGATTCCCTATCTATAAGTACAAAAACCGGCGCTCAAAACTTCCCAAATTAATAAAGCTATAAAAACACGAAACGCAGTCATAAAAGAAACTGTTGTGCGGATTTCTTTTTCGTGCGTTCTTCCTATTGATTACGGAGAGCGGAATGCCATAAACTGGAGTGAAATATGGGCGAAAGACGGTCCAAGGCTACCGGCCCCTATTATAACCTGGAACGGGAAACGGCGAGAACATGATCTGTTACTAATGTTACATACACCACGCCGACACAACGTGCGTTCCTTTTTGTAACTGCACCTTGTTCAATGTTGCTCACGTCATATTACGATACGGAAGTAATTCCCTGGACACTGAAACGGCAATTAGACGCGTCTTATAAGAGAGTTTTAGTTGATCGTATTCCAGAGCTACATGCTTTACTAGCGGGAGTGGGTTCCGTCACTTGGAAGCATTGATTGAGCTCCTGCCCGCTGGGCCGGCTTTCCTCAGTATACGATCTACTAAAACGCCCTACAATTAAGCAGAACGCTCTCGGTTGTTGCGAGGAAACAAAGATTACAAGACAGGGAAAAAAATGGATACTCATAGAATGCAGAAAATAATTTAACACGAAAGTCCTCGTTCTCTTGTTTTTTTTTTTTTTTCACACTATGTTTTTCTTTTTTTTTCTTTTTCGAAACAAATACTATAAATAATTTGAGTTCTTACAGGATTACAGATACGTAAAATGGAGGTTCGCGCGGCCTGAAACCCTGCTGTAATTATAGCAGTGAAATTTTAGGTTACCGAATGTTCGAGAACCCCGAAAAAATATATATATACGGAGAAAAACAAGGTTCGATCGCCGTGCAGAGATCAAAACCGACTCATGCGAATGGGAAAGGAACAGGCGAATCCAATATACAAGCTACGGAGAGAAACCAAACACGTACACATTGAAAGTTCCGGAGGGCATGCAGGTAGGCACGTGCTCGATACATGGCGATGGAGACGCCGAAGTTTGGCGGCAAAGTACGGGATTCATGAATAAGGAAGGCCGATGATTGGGAAGGCCGAGCCGCCACAGCACACAACCCGAAGCATCCTTTCGTACAGCGGAACGCCATTTGCGGATGTGGGAGCCGGGTTGCCGAACACCTCAGTCAGCTCGCCTTTTCGTTCGCTCAGCGGGGGTGGCTTGAGGCAGCTTTACTCTCCGTTCAGCCCTAAGCTGACTGTGCAGGCGAATGCTATACGTACTCTTTGGTATCGGTCGTGCGTTGATCTCCCGCCACGTGATCACGCTCCAGCCCGTACCCAGGCGCGGAGAGGGGTCAGGTGATGTGAAGAAGGCGAGTGATTGGTCCGGCGAGCACGTAGCTTCCATCACACTGTCAGCTCGAAGGTGAACAGAGCAGGCACTCTTCATTCGTGATCTCCGTATTCCTGCTTCGGAATGTCTTTTAGAGAGACTGGTCCGTGAGGTGACGGCCGGGCACGTTTCAGCCGCGCTACTCCTCTTTTTTCTTTTTGCATCAAAAACACAAAAACTATGCAGTTTGTTTGCTGTTTTTTTTTTTTGCAAGTTTTGTTTAGGGTTAAAGTTGGCAACTACGACGAGTGCTGAATGTTACGAAAACTGAAACTAAGAAGTGTTTTGCCCGTTTTCGCGGGACTGTAATGGTTAAAGAATGTTTTGCAAAACTAAAAAACAAAATTGTACATTATACTGGAATTTTTTTTCAACTCTTATTTAAGCATGTCAATGTGCTACATGCACGTTTGCATAATTTTAATGCCGTTTTGTGTTGTATTTCGTCATCCTCAAAACTTTGGGGAAATTAATAATCAAGAATCAGTTTTATTTCGTCTGTAGGTTCAGGCGACAGGGGCATGTGCGAAAAGCCAACACATGTTGGCTTGACTGGGCCCCACCTCCATTTTCTGGGCAGAGGTGGATAAGCAAATTGTCATAAAATGTAAACAAAATCAATAATCATGCAGCAGGAAGACCAGTGAGAAAAGCATGTAGACACTTGTAACCGGGAAATAGAACACTGATATCATAAGACACTAGACAAAAATAAGTGAGCTAGAGAAACATATTCTTGATGGCACGAGGTGTTAGTGTTTTTATGGTGAAGTTGTTGCTCCTTAGATTATTCAATAATGATGCAAGGTGGTGTCTCAACATCTGTGTTCCGTAGTTTGTTTTGCTGTATGGTACATGCCAGACATCCTCATTACGAGTAAGATACAAATTTATAGTTCGTGCTAGACCAGAGATGTTTTGAAATGAAGGATTGTTCAGTTTAATGTTCGCTGTGTATCTTAAAATTATTATGTAGTCATACAGGTAGGTAACTGGAATGATATGCAGAGTGTTAAAAAGGGGCTGTGTATGAGAATCATGTGGGGCACTGACGATACTCCGTATGGCCTTTTTCTGATTGACATTAAGATTGTTTATGTTGGTTAATATGGTGGTTCTCCAAACCAGATGACAATAATTTAGACGTGAAGAAAATAGACAGTTGTATAAAAGGAGTTTAATTTTCACTGGGAGGTTGAAGCGAAACCTTTTAAGATTGCCAACGGCTTTCGAAATCTTGCGAATGAGACTTTCAATGTGAAAATCCCATGACAGATTTTCCCGAAAAATTACGCCTAGGGCTTTAGTACTAGGTACAGTCTCTATTATGGAGGACCCAATGACAAGGTGGTAGTCAAAAATTTTAGACTTATTCTTCGGTTTAAAGAGCACTGCCTTAGTTTTGGAAGTGTTAATAGGGAGTGAATTTACAGAGCTCCATTTGTGAAGCGAGTGAAGTGTACGATTTGCGTCTTGCGCGATCTTTTCTTTATCTTGCGCAGAAAAAAAAAATAAACTAGTATCATCAGCATAAATTACAAAAGTGGCCTCCGTACTAATTTTGACAATACCATTGATATATATATATATATATATATATATTATATGTGTGTGTGTGTGTGTGTGTGTGTGTGTGTGTGTGTGTGTGTGTGTGTGTGTGTGTGTGTGTGTGTGTGTGTGTGTGTGTGTGTGTGTGTGTGTGTGTGTGTGTGTGTGTGTGTGTGTGTGTGTGTGTGTGTGTGTGTGTGTGTGTGTGTGTGTGTGTGTGTGTGTGTGTGTGTGTGTGTGTGTGTGTGTGTGTGTGTTTTATAACGTAGAGGACCGTAGCGTACTTCCCTTGAAGAACACCGGCAGTTAAAAAATGTATACCTGAACGCTGATTGTCGATGACAACGCACTGTTGACAAAATTCTAGATATGAAGCCACGACGTCAAGAGTTACACCATGAAGGCCGTAAAACTCAAGCTTTTTAAGTAGAGTGATATGATTAATGCTGTCAAAACGCCTTAGAAAAGTCCACAAATATACCGAGAGTGGTACACTTTTCTTCAAGGATTTCAAGATCATTTCTTTCTATGTTAACAAGGTGAGTTCAGTCGAAGGCCCCTTTCGAAAGCCATACTGCGAGGGAGTCAGAAGACAGAATTGGTTGCAAAACAAAGAAATTCTGGTGTGGATGAGTTTTCCCCGGCACTTAGAAAAGACAGGTAAAATGGGGATGGCCCTGTAATTGGATTGATCATTCTTGTTGCCACATTTAAAAATAACCACCACCTTGGCAATCGGCATTTGACGTGGCAAAGTACCCGAAGAAATTGCAACATTGTAGAGGTGGGATAATACAGCTGCTAATAAATCCAGAACGTATTTGACAGGACTAATTTGAATATCGTCAATGTCACTCGATTTGCTATTTTGGATCGAATTGAATGTATTGAAAACTTCGTATTCGTTAGTAGAGTGAAAAAAGTAACTACTTGCAATGCGAGGTTTTAGGCAGCTTGTCCACAAAGGGTTGTGACTGCTATGTTAGCGAAATAGTTGTTAAACGATTCCGCGAGTTCTTGTCCGCGCAATATTCTATCGCAAATTTTAATTTATAGAATGCTATTGTTTACAAGAGATCGATTTATGAGTTGATTTACTATTTTTATGTTTTGTCTACTCTTGACATTGTGGCTTCATTAAATAAAAGAGGAAATCATTTTTCTTTGCATCCTTGGGCATTTTAGTCAGTCTATTTCTGCTTCCTGAACTTTTTAAATCACCAGCCTTCCTAGTATTTATGAATACATTTCTGGAACAAGCGCTACTTCGATTAATGATCGCAGGCTTCTTTCAACATAACGAAATATGAGATGAGATGAAATCGAAATAGTATGTATATATTTATAACGGGCATGGTTGCGGGAGGCCGAAGGCGTGGGTATAACTGTAGAAGAAAAGTTCTTCCTGACAAATGCCGGACACCGGCCGAAAAGTCGAAGAATAAACCATCGGTTGTTGCTGTCTTCACCAAGGGTTTTCTTTGCTTCTCAGTTATATATATATATATATATATATATATATATATATATATATATATATATATATATATTACTTCATTCTATCATGAGCAAAATTTTGCTATTACCAAGTCGGTGTGCCAGTTCTAAATTTAGACGTTAAGATGGCGCTACCCTTATCTACATGGAAAAAGAGGCAGTACAAAATTTCGGTATATTTTCGATTAAGGGAAACGCATCCCAATTGTACTGAGTTTAAATTTTAATTAAACTAACATATGTGCCACCGAAAATAAACTGAGCAAGAACGTCAAAGTAAAAGAGAACCATTTCGTTCGTAAACGGCTCAATTTACCTGGTCCCCTCACCCACTGACATGTCATTTTTATTTCATAACTGGGGCTGCTGAAAACAGCCACAACAACCTGAAACGCTGCCTTCTTGCCACCGCACATTATGATCATAGGGTGGCGGTTTCATTCATCTCTCGGCAGGCCGCAACCCCGCTCTCTTTGCCGTTCTCCATCTGAACGGGCAAAAACACCATCGCCTACAACTTGGAAGTTAAAGAAGCCAAGTAAAGATATTAAATAGAAAAAAAAAACGTTCCCAGCGTAAAACCATCCAGCCGTCCCGAGCCGGAGCGCCGAAGCGGTCAGCCGTTTAGTCAGCCGGAAAATTGGGTCCTCGCCTCCCGCCTTGCTCAACACGCCCAGAAATGCCGAGCGTCGCTCCACTAAAACGCAACCCGCAGGAACCCGCCTCGCTCACACTACCAAACAGGCCGCGAACGCATACCCCGCCCCCCGACTGTCGTATGCGGAGAGAGAAAGCATCGGCGACCCATAGACAGACCACACGCATAAAGAAAGAGCCGAGGCGTCGAAACGGTCCAACCATAAAGTGACAAAGGACGTTTTCGAAGCAGACCATGTGTCGACGGCGGGAAGGGTTCTGATTGCCAGGCCGTCCGTATACCTCGCCTTCAGCGCCATCTCTCCGGACTAGGTTGTATAGCAGTCGCGTTGCGGGCTAACGGCCGATTCTAGGCGTTCTTTGTGGCGAAATAAATACCGACGCCAATACGCCCGGTCCCCACTCTTTGAGTTGCTCATTTTCCGTACAGATGGCGCTGCAGTAAGCGCTTACACGGGCGAATTGCTACGCCTCTCGCCGCGTGCAGGCGTATAGGTGAGGGGGGGGGGGAGGGGGCTTAGGCTTAGCCGTAGGTAGCAGACGACAACGGCGACGAACGCGCCGCCATTGCGGGTCGGCGTCCAAAAGACAGTCTTGCTCTCCTTTCTATGGCCGCCATATCACACCCACGGCTGCTCCTTTGAACGGAACAAGCCCCTCTTTATTGCTGCACTCTCTTCCCGTTCGGAAAAAGAAAGAAAAAGTTAGGGTTCCTTTTGCTTCACCACCTCTCTTCTTTTCTGCGCCGTCATTGTCGCGTGAAGAAGGGAAGAAGAGAGGGGGGGGGGTGCAGTAAATATAAAGCAGTGCGTCCTGTTTTCAGTTTCCCGAGGCTGTAAATGGAGGCTGTTCGGTGTGACAAGGAGCGGGGTGGTGTCGAGAGTAGGAGAGGTAGGGAAATACACAGATACGCTAAAGAAACGTGAAAGAGGGATTCGGGAGAGGGTGTGAACAGTGTCGTATATGAAGGTATGAGCGGCTACGGGTCGGCTTGGTGTTCGTGCATCGTTCCACAAAGAAGCAACGTGGCCAGACGTCTCGGTATCTTGTTCTGCGAGGTGTTTGTAGTTCGTGGGTTCACCGCTAGGCTTCCGCGAAGTGGGAACAGAACTTCCACAGAGCTCGTGATTGTTTCTCTCGCACCTCCGCAGTCGCCGGAGGTGCTGTCTCCAAACTTGAACAAGTCTCAAGGCTTTTTTAGACATCTGCGTTTGAGTGTGGCCTGTCGCACCACGACCAGGTGTGACTGGTTGCGACGAGATAACACACTGGCGCCATCTATCGAGCAGCCCTGGCTCACTTCCATCTGCGTTAATTCATTCGTTCTTTACGGATAGTCCGTTAGCCATGGGCTTGAAATAGTTCTGGCAATGCCGTAAGCGACCTGTTCTCATTGTGTGAAAATCTGCTCTCCCAAATACTGCGAAACCTTCGGTCTTTTTCACGACCTGATACATTCAAGCGCTTTTTGTCGCCAGCACGCTTAAACTCTGCGCATGGAGTAATAACGTAAGGAGTAGTAACTTCCTGTTCTTCAGTTTCTTTAGGTCTTTACTAATGACCTTTCTGGTCTTTAGTAACACACTCACGCAAATGTCTGTCCCAGTCTTCAGCTGCTGTTGTGAGGCAGGTATTTTTTCGCAGGCTTAAGGCGAGGGGAAAGACTCGTAAGTATAAAAAATGAGGAAGGGGAACACATAGAATGGGCAGCGAGAGGAATGGGAGGGGAGAGATGACGACAAAAGGCAAATTTCTCGCGCCGCCGGTCGCTGTGTTGAGCTACGTTCGTGTATGCGACTGCTGTGTGTTCGTTCCTGAAACTCATACGTGTCACGTTCTTTGCCTACCTGAATAACACGTCTGTTGAAACGGGGGAGGGGGAGGGGGAGGGGGGAAGGGGAGAGAGAAAGAGATATATATATATATATATCGATAATAATACAAATCAAAACCAGAAGTGACCAAAATAAATTTAAAGCACGTATATTCTACCACGGCCGCTGGGTTCCCCTCCTCTCCGGGGAGGGCATCGAGGGGCCGTGATACTGCGTTCAAAACATCAAGGTTGGGCCATGTACTGTAACTTGTGCTGTTTAAATGTGGTTTCTTGTTTATAATGTGCGTCTTATTTATAAAACTTTTTTTTTTGTACCCGGCTTCAATGCCCGTCCGGCTTTAGCGTTTCAAAAAGCGCTGCGCGAAAATAAACCTGCAAAGAAAGAAGCGCACGTCTGTGCTGTTCTTCTCTCTGAATCTGTGCGGCGGGGAGTCCCCCCAAAAAAAGACGGATTCGGGATTAGCGGGACGCAATGTTCCAACTTCCAGGCCTGTAGGTGAAGACCGTCTCTTCCTGCCGCCCTTTGTTGTCCCTCCTTTATCTATTTCTACTTCTCGCTGATCCTAAGACGCTTATTTTTGTTTTCACCCACGTAAACCGACGTGAGGTGAGCGTAGGTGAGGCATGGAAGGTCGACAAACTCGCCAAGCAAACAAAAAAACAAAACTTGACCTTCTGCTTTCTTGAAAGAGCCGCCGAGCTGGGCGACGGTGGCGGCTCCTCTAGGCATGGTATACAAACACGGCTTCTCGTATTATGGCTCTTTATTATGAGATTATTTTTGAACGCTGTGTGCTTCGACCTTTTGTGCATCCGAGAGTTCCCGCGCTCATTGTATTCTTGCGAGGCGTGAAAAGAGCACGTGAGGACCGAAAACATTCCGCCCCTTCCAATGACAGATTGAGTTTGTTTGGAAAGGCCCGAAGCAGAGAAACACACACGCACACACACATGCCCACACAAGAAAAAAATTAAAAGAAAACTTCTAAAGGTAGAAGCAGCGAAGAGGCTATCACGCCTGTCATTCGATTTCAACGGAGCTTTTCGAACAGCCATTATTTTTTCACAGCTTAATTTTGACCCGAGTCGCATTCCTGAGTAGTCACGATCGAGGGACCCAGCGCAGCGGTTCTTTCTGGGCAAACTGCAGGTTGTTTTGTACGTTCGTTGAATCGTTATGATTCATCCGCTTGGGTACACGAAATCCACCGAGTCCAACGCCTCTGTAGCTTGACACCTTCTGATGTAGGACGGGCTCACAAAGCTCACACATAGCATATGTGCCACAATGAACCAGTGTTGGCTGTACCGCGTTATAAATAACGGCGTTACCGGAAACGCGTAACTTTTTTCGGTAACGTAGTAACGCACTCGTTACATTTATCAATAGAGTAGCGGATAACGTACTTGTACCTTACTTATTTCATGTAACCGGTAACGTGGTTACATTACTCGTGACGTCTTCCCAAGACTTGGAAAAAATATGAACTTTAATTTTTCGTCTTTCTAGGCGCCGTCATGTGAATTCTTGCACTCATCCTGCGTACATACTTTCAAAAATGTGCCGTTTTTTTTCCCCAGCGAAAACACACCCGCTTTCTTCAAAAATGGCGCTTATCCATACCTACGCATTTCGTTACTTTTTGTTTCGGTAACGCCTACAACACTGCAATGAACACACCAGGTGTTTCCTCGAGATTAGGAAATTTGCGTCTCTTTTGCTTTTGTCTCTCTTTCTCTTTTTTAATTCGGACACTTCCCCGAGTCCCTGTGCGTCGGAGGCTCTGTCAGTGCAAGGACGAACTAGAGCTATTTTAAATAAAAGTACTCCTCAGGGTAGCGAAACTTCTGGCAACGGGTTGCATAAAATAATTCTTGCCAGTTATCTGGAGCTTGCTCTCAAATCGCGGTATAGAGGCTTTTACGTTTTCCAGAAATGTTAAAACAGTCTCCGACAAAGAACACTCACATCCCATCGTGCTTTCTAATATCCTATCTAAAGCCAGGAAGTCACATTTTCAAATGGTTATAATCATCGCCTATTGCTCCCACTCTGCACAAAGCACCAACATGGTGGTGCCCGCAAGATAATCGGGCATTTTATTTATTTTGTTTATTTCAATACCTTCAAGGCCCAGGGCGGTACAGAATGCTTTGGCTATAGTAAAAGAATGCATAAAATGGGCGAGAAATACAACAAAACAACAACACATGCAGGTTACTATAGGAGGAGAGGAAATAATTTATGGCGAATTGCTAGGAAAATTGTTGGAAACGTGAAACGTTCTAGCTTCACAAATGTTTAGTGATACTCTGAGCTCCAAGACGCCAGACGCCTGCGTTCATGGCGCTCTTCATCAGATAGTTTAACGCGTACCATATTTACATTTGATTGTTCTTCCTAGAATAAAGCAATACTAGCGCTAATAGAGCTGATAAACCTGGCGATCTTCCAGAGCCTTCCATACGAGGGAGCTACGAGTGCGCACAGGTGGTCGAGCTCCTCCTCGCCTGCCTCCCTCCTCCTCTGCCAGTCGTCAACCTACCAGTGTCGAGCCTTGCGGCCACGCTTTTATCTGGGCTTCACAAAATTCCGAACACCTAGCCAAAGAACGTCTCACGTTAATAACCTCCAATGGCGACATTGAAAACTGATACGTCGGTGACTGTGGCGATCGAGGTGGGCAGGTGCTTCCATCCAGTGTTGATCTTTCGTATAAATGAATATGAAAAAAAAAGCATGTTGGTTCAACAATGAGGGACGTCGACTTTACGATGGTGATCTGTACGAAACTACAAGTGGGCTCCGTAAGGCTCCGAAAGGAGCTTACCTTGTAGTGTCTGATTATAATGGTAAATTTTGTGAAAAAATAACCAGTCGCAACACTTTTCTGCTGTAGAACTATGGCGGCTAGAGAGTCGGGTGTGTCGAGCGGCGGTCGGCGCGCGGCACCGAAAGGAAATCTGTCGCCAGTGGAGGCGCCTCGGAAGGCCTGTATGCTATCCGACCGCGGCGTCAGCGGCGTTTTGGCTGCGCTGGGGCCGATATGCGCTGCGTGCGGACCTTTCCCGGCCACTTGCCGGCTGTGTTTTTTCACAGAATTAATTTTCGTGGCATAATGAACGTCTGATAAACCTGGATTCGATAGTCGACCCGATTTTGGAGCGTCGACGAAGGTGAATGCGCACTTGAAGTCGTTCTTCCTCATCGCAACGTTCTCGTTCGCGAGTTGAGTAACAGAGGTGACATTCCAAGGTAATATGAAAAAATGGGGAAATATTTTTTTCTCTCGTGTACTATGTTTTCGAAATACGTGAAACGTCCGCCGAGGTATCAGCAGCCGTGACGAAATTTCGCGTTTCGGGCCGCTGTGTCACGTCTATCAAATGAATGGACGCTGAACGGTGAGCACTTTAACGTTAAATAATGTCTGAGAACACTGGATACTTCTGGTGCGATTCCCCTGTGATTCAAGACCAGACAAGGCTGGCGAGAAACAACGCAAAAAGTTGTCATGCCACAAAGCAAACGACTTTTTGGCACTTTAGGCTTTTATTCAACTTGGAAAAACTAGCAGTGAAATACAAATTGATTTTAAAAGAGAGTGAGCGAAGTAACATATTATACATGTTACATGAACCATTCCTGAACGAAAGATTCAGGAATAGGCCATGTAATTGTCATAACTTTGGCAATCTAAAAGTTTTCGAGAAAAAGCAAGAAACATTACTTTTGTGCTAACCCCATACTAAATGGCTTGTGGCATATGGTCTTTCACATGGTAACAAATATATCTTTCTCGTGTGTACTGTCTTTCCCACACTATAATCGCAACACTACTGAACATCCGACATCGTAAGGCTGTCCTGGGTATTCTCGGCTGCATGCGTTAACAGGTTTCAAGGCTGCGTACAGAGCAAACCTAAGGGTACTCCACAAACCAGTAGTGATCGTATTTGTCTTCAATGAGTAAGGCATATTTTCGATTGATCAAAAAAGATTGTGTCTCCTCATCAGATTAGTGCAGTTTGGATTGTCGGGATCACACTGTTTCCGGCAGGACATAGGTATAGGAACACAGGATCGAAGTACAGCGAGGATCTTTACAGCCTGTTGCAAGACCCATCAGTACTCTGAGAATGAACATACCCTATCATGGTACCATGGAAAGGCGTATCTTGCAGTCAGCGTTCTGCTTTGCAAGCCTATAATCAGGACAAGAATGACGGTACCGCAAACAGTTATCAGGCACCCTCGCATTTTGGTCACTTAACTTCAAACGGGTTATAACAGAACACAAAGGACAGAAACAGCCCGAGTCTGGAAGCATATTTTAGCCTAGCTGAATATAACCTCTGAATACCGAGGCACACCGAACAGTCCAATGATGACACCTCCGCTAGATTTTCCATGTCTGTTGCATAGAAATTGCCATCAACAAAAGTGGACACCATTGCGACATTGCGACGCAAATTTTTACGGAGAGTCCACGGTATAAAGAACAGAAACCTCTGGTGCGAAAGGCCAGCTTCATAAAGTCGTGTTGCTACGTGCATGCAACCAGCTTAAAGGAATGCTGAACCGAAATTCGAATTTCAGAAAATAAAGCCGCAGACTGGTGGGTAAAGTAAAGCTAAAAGGTGCTTCAAGTAAAGTACAAAGTAATGAGACGTGATGTACTTTAAGTAAAGTATTAAATACACTGAGTGCAACGTACTTGAAGTAAAGTACTATAAGTACAATGTACTTTCAAAGTGAAGTACAAGTATTTTAACACGATCTTTTATATCCTATTGTTTTAGAAAGTACCGTTCCATTACCTAATCTTTTAAAGCGTGTCCCTAGGTGGAAGTTAGACAAGGCTGACTGGACGCTTTTTAATCTTCACTCCACTTTAGATCCTTCGATTCTTTCTTCTATGTCCCCCGAGAACGCTACACTTCATGTTACTGAGCAGATACTAAGGGCTGCTCAGCGCTCTATTCCACAAACCTCTGGTAATGTGCCAAAAAATGCAAACCTTGGTGGAACAAGGAGTGTGCCACAACCCTGGCAGATCAAGACAGGGCCTGGGAAAGATTTCGTAGGTACCCCACTTCACACAACCTTGTGGAGTTCAGGCGCCGAAAAGCTAAGGCTCGTTGGACTAGGAAGCGGGCAAAACGGAAGTCTTGGATGAAGTACTTGTCTTCTCTAACTAGTTTTGTCCCTGCCAAAGAGGCCTGGGACAGATATAGGAAAGTAAATGGGGATTATAGGTGCTTTGCCATCCCAACGTTTAATGCTCCTTGTTCGTCATTAAAAGACATAGCTAACATCCTCGGGGAACATTTTTATAATTCATCTAGCTCAGCCAACTACAGTGCTAACTTCGCACAGTTTAAAGCCCGTGCGGAGCAACAAAAGTTAGTTGTAACTGGAGGAAAGGCAGCCTCTTATAATCGGCCATTTACGCGATATGAACTTGAGATGGCCCTTAATATAAAAAAGCTATCTGCTCCTGGGCCCGATGGGCTTCACTATGAAATGCTTCGTAACCTGTCCACGGAATCCCTTGAAAACCTTCTTCTTTTTTTAATTCTTTATGGGAAAAGGCTTGTTTTCCTCAGACTTGGAGGCATGCACATATTATTCCCCTTCTAAAACCTAATAAAGATCCTTCACAGCCATCAAGTTACCGCCCAATCGCACTGACGAGCTGCCTCGGAAAAACGTTTGAAAGGCTGATAAACAGGCGACTGGTGTATGTATTGGAACAGCAGAGGGCCTTTGATAACAACCAGTGTGGATTCCGCCGAGGTCGTTCTACTCTCGATCACTTGGTACGCTTGGAAACTGTGATACGTGAGGCATTTGTAAACCGGCAGCACTGTGTTGCAGTTTTTTTCGATTTGGAGAAGGCATATGATACAGCGTGGAGACATGGGATTCTTCAAGATCTGTATGCATGTAACATCCGTGGCCGTATGCTGCAATGCATAAGGGAATATCTAACAAACAGGACTTTTCAAGTTCGTCTTGGCTCCAACCTATCCGATTCCTACGTGCAAGAAAATGGAGTCCCTCAGGGAGGAGTCTTGAGCGTGACTTTATTTGTGCTAAAAATGAATTCAATTGCACGACTGCTACCTCCTTCTGTTTCATACTCTCTTTACGCTGATGATATACAGATCTCGTCTTCCTCTTGTAACCTTGCCAGCTGTGAGCGCCAATTGCAGATAGCCATAAACAAACTTTCCAAGTGGGCTGACGAGAACGGGTTTCGGTTCTCCGCATCCAAAACAGTCTGTGTGCCCTTTTCTTTGCGTCGTGGGCTGTCATTGGACCCATCACTGGAACTAAATGGAACCCCTATCCCTGTTAGAAAGGAGCACCGATTTCTTGGTGTAATATTTGATAAAAAGCTTAATTTTATTTCACACCTGAAAGCTTTAAAAACTAAATGTCTTCAGTCTATGAATCTTTTGAAAGTTCTATCTCACAAGTCTTGGGGTTCTGACAGAAAATGTATTCTACGGTTGTACAATGCCCTTGTAAGATCTCGTCTTGACTATGGTGCGGTAGTGTATGGATCGGCCCGGCCATCTGCCCTCAGGATGTTGGACCCAGTTCACCACCTTGGGTTGAGACTAGCAACTGGTGCTTTCCGGACGTCCCCTGTCTCCAGTTTGTATGCAGAAGCTAATGAGCTATCACTGAACAAACGACGTACCTATCTTAGCCTAACGTATGCTTTTAAGATTCTGGCTGACCCTCAACACCCCACTTACTCTTCCCTTACAAGGTCGAGGTTTTCCCGTCTCTTTAACAACAAGCCAAGTATTGTGACACCATTAAGCTCCCGCATTGAAGAACTCTGCACTTCACTGCATCTTTCATTGGACCAGGTCGGCCTCATTCGAAATGTCGACGACCGTATTCCTCCCTGGAAGACACTGCCAGTTGCCTGTGACTGGTCGCTCACAAAATTTAACAAACATGGCATTTCCCATGCTGTAATACTGCAAGAGTTTTGTGAAGTACAAATCAGGTATGATGGTTATCTTCAAGTTTACACGGATGGTGCCAAGACTTCATCTTTTGTTGGCTGCGCTGTGTATTCAGAACACTTCTCTAAAGTTAAGCGACTTAATTCGTTTGCCAGCATTTTTACCGCAGAACTCTACGCAGTATCAATGGCAATAGACTACATTCTACATAAGAAAATAACTAGGGCTGTTCTGTTTGTTGATTCTCAGAGTGTGATTGTTGCAGTTTGCTCTGTTAAAGACACTAAAAACATGCTTGTACAACAAATTCAGAGTAAACTCAACACTGCTCTACATGACGGTCAAAGCATAATATTTTGTTGGGTACCTAGTCACGTTGGCATACGAGGGCAACGAGAAGGCCGACAGGCTTGCAGGGTCTGTGGGAAACCTTGTCCAATCGTCTTCCTGTTTACCATATCAGGATATAAAGCCTTTAGTAAAGTCATCAATTTTTCGTTGTTGGCAGTCGGAATGGGACAGGGAGTGTGAAAACAAGCTCCACGTTACAAAGCCTGTTCTTGGAGCCTGGGAAAGCTCTTCATGCAAGAGTCGTCTTTATGAAACCTTGCTGTGCCGTCTGAGAATTGGGCATTCCTTTATTACTCATAAGTACCTGCTTTGGGGGGAAGATCCACCTATTTGTGATCAATGTGGTGATACTCTTACAATCTTACATATCTTGTGGTCTTGTCCCGCCCTGGAGCCTAAGCATCGTGTTTATTTTCCTGAGTTGTTTCGACAACATATCCCGTTTCATCCGGCCCTTCTGCTGGGTGAGAATCCCATAATCCCTTTTAGCAGGGTAATAGACTTTCTTACTAGCATTGGCATTTTATACCAAATATAGCTTTACCAAGTCCTAGGTAGCGCTTTGGAAAAACCCTCACCAAAGTATGCTGATTGTTACTATCGTTTGGCGCAGATGGCCACGTAGCTCTTGCGCCATTAAACCCCCAAAATCATCAACACAATCTTTTATGAGGCCCTTTCATTCCCCTATACAGTGATTTCTTTAATTGGTATGCATTGCCCAGGGGTAATCAAGGGTGCATGACCTCAAAAACAGCGGCGAATATTTGATAAAGTCAAGTGGCCAAAGAGTAATTTTTTCGAGAATGGAGCCAAATTAAGAAAACCCTCTTTTGAATTTGGCGCCCCTTGCACTGGATTGTTGCACCCAAGGGGATTAAATGTACTAGAAAGAGCATGACGTCAATCCCGTAGCTTCCGCAAGCAATCCTCTCATAAAGAAATGTCCTCTCCTGAATAAAAAAAATAAGTATGCAAGCGAGCTGGTGGTAATTATTTATAATGTGACACCTGAGATTGGGGTGCGAAAAATTAAGGAACTTTCAAATGGAAGGAAAAGACAAAAGAGAATCTCTCAAAACATTGTGACGTTCTCCTCTGTTGTCTCTTACTTCGACTTGAAAATTTAATTTTTTCGCACCACAGTCTCAGGTGCAACATTATGATTAAGTTTTCCCTCCTCATATTTTTAAACCTCCTCGCTTGCGATGACCGACCGAGAAGTAGCGAGAGTTGAAAAAGCAACGGGAAAGCCGCTCCCAGCACAAACGGGGCGATGCGTCGTCTGCTCACGTTTCTGGTGAGAGTAGAATATCCCTCCCAGTATTACTTCGGAGTTGACAAGGCATCACTTTGTGATACAAATTTAACAAAAGCAAATTTGGGGCATGTACTTTGAAGTCGGGAATAGTACTTTCCTCGGAAAGTAGAAGAAAAAAATAACTCAGAGAATGTACTTCAAGTAAAGTACAGGTTTCCTAAACCTTATTTAAGTAGTACTTTAAGTACAATGTACTTAAGTACATTGTACTTTAAGTGCAATCTACTTAAGGTACTTCCCAACACTGGCCACAGACGTGTTCAGCAGGACGCTACGAGCCCCAAAACATCACTCATACAGCGATATATCTCGAACGGATCGAGCGATACTTAAGAGAAGTATCGCTCGATGTACCGCTCGTCGAAGTGAAGTGCGCACACCGCGGAGTTTTCCTGAAGATGCGTGTCTCCCCTCGGAATATTCCTGTCCCACTGAGAGAAGACGACTGGGTCCTTCGGGACGGCGAACAACGCGTGTTTTCTTTTTGCAGACCTGTAGCCTGTCGTGCATCCTAGAACGAAGCAGTGCTTCGCTCGCTGCTTTTTCTTTACGCCGGAGGTTGACGGGGCAACGTCCATGGTCTCCGCGAGTCACCTGACGGACGGGCATGCAGGAAAGGTTGAACTAAACTCACACGAGCGCTGAAGAACAGATGAAAGCGGGTATGAACTCGTCGCAACCCGCCTTGCCGCATGGAAATCTCTGCGCCAGCTGCGCGCGCCTAGCATACACGCTGAGAAGAGCGCCCCTGACGGTGATTTTCCAAACCGGCCGCGGCGATGCTGGGGAGAGCCGGCGCGCTCGACACCCCAACTCTCTAGCCACCCTTGTAGGACAAGGTGAGAAAGATTTAAGTCATGCCACTGTCAGACGGGCACTTTAATGTCCCGTTCACACTGGCGGTTGAGATGCGTTTGCGAAGCGCTTGCGAATGCGGTTCACGAGCGACCCCGTTCAGACACACCTAGACGCGGTAGGCGGTTTCTCGGCGATCACGAGTGATCATTTGAGACTTGCGTTCGGCAACCCGGTTTTATGATCCAAAATCCAGTTTAATCTACAATCCAAAGCCAATATGTAGCTATTTTGGCACTCTGGAGATATTTCTTAAGGCTGTTCGCACGCATTACGAGTTTCGGGCAGCGAAAAAAGAGACATGGACCCTCAAAAATCACCTGTGATTCCCCAGACTTCGTACACCAGCAAAGCCCAGCCAGGTGTAGGCGCCTTGTTGACTCGGAAGAGGATGCCCCCAACCCTTTCTTCGAAGTGGGCCCTTCCTGGATGAATAGTTGACCTTGTTTTCGGGATAGAGGGCCTGTTTTATCCCCCGCATTGCTCGCTCTTATCGTGTTCGGAGTTTTGAGCGGCACTGGTGGACCGTGGTTCGGGGGAATGTGTTCGGTGCTAGCCGGTCGTGGCTTCGTTGGCGTCGGACTCTCCTCTCGTCACTGGCACGTCGATCGAGTTTACTGTTTGCTTTACATTAAGCTCAAATAAACGCCGTATGGATTACCTATGCATGGTCTGGTATGTACACTTTATTTTTTGAGTAGGTTCCCTTTCTACCTTTTGTATAGTAGTAAACGTATACAGGTCGAGCTAGGGCAGGTACCCTGTCAGCTCCGCGGTAGTGTTTTGGCTACGCAGTTGGGCTCACGACGTCTCTATCGTCCTTCGTGGTGGCCATGCAAGGTGTTGAAAGCTTTCAGTAGTTCACAGCGACTGCCTTAGTGGTTACAAAAACTGCCATTTCGATCGATCGGGTGCGGGTTCCGATCTTCTACAAATACTAACAAGGCAGAAAGTGACCTGCTTTGGCACCCCGAATATTAAACAAACTCTTACCAGCACCAAATTACCAGAGTGAAGCCCGTTAAGATTAGGGTTAATTCTTTTCGCGGCCAATTCAAGTGACGGACTTGAATATCACGTTTCTTCGTTGATATGTCTGCTTCAGCGCTAGTACTACAGCGCCTTGGACGCCTCACCAGCGACAGATGCCATCTTGTTTCGAAAGCCACCGACGTCACCTCGGCGTCATGTTGCAATTGGTTGCCGCTTCTCGGTTGGCGAAAGTGTTTGGGAGAAATGGGTCCCGAAGCGTTTGACGAAAACGCTCCCCAACTGATCGATCCCAGCCGCTTTGCGGTTGAGAACGCGCGGATCCGTTTGGCGGTTGCGGATCCGCTTCCAGTGTGAACGCGCCATAAGGGAGTTCCGAATAAACTCCTTCAAAGAATAGGCGAATCAGCGCACGCCGATAAGCTCGAGACCATGAGCTAATTTGCCGATTCTTTAAAGGAGTTTATTCGTAACTCCTCTTAGCGCCCGTCTGACAGTAGTCTCACCCCGAATTCATAGGTGTGACTTGCTCTGAAGCCTAGCTGCAACTTGCTCAAGTCAGTCTTGAGACGAGCAAAGCGCGCTTCGCAAATGCACCTCAACTTGAATCAATCTTGAACCGAGCTTGAAGCAAACTTGAAGTGCCCAAATTTCAAGAGGTTGGACCTTACCTGAATGCGACTTCGCAGTCATTTAAACAAGGCGGCTTGCCAATGTG
This sequence comes from Ixodes ricinus, assembly GCA_037355805.1. Lineage (NCBI taxonomy): Eukaryota > Metazoa > Arthropoda > Arachnida > Ixodida > Ixodidae > Ixodes > Ixodes ricinus. The sequence continues at coordinate 50,582 of JAZHYW010008775.1, read as the reverse complement.
ATGTCGCATATGGGATCGCCGCGTTCAATATTTGTCTACTGCAATTGCGACGTTGCTTTCGGGGACGGGTATTTCTCGCCGAGAGAAGCGGTTATCCGTCCGTGATCGAATGCATCCCACCGGGATATGCGGCAACGAACGGCCACGGTGTGGGAGCTGCTCGGCCGTGGCTTGCCCGCCTGATCCGAACGGGGACAACAGGCGGCTACTGCTAATACCCAAGCTATAGCTGCTCGTCGCTCTGCGACTTTTGCTGGCAGGATGTTTCTAGCTGCCGACATTTCACAACTGGCGGCGTGCCGTGCAATCAGGAGAGTGACGCGTCTCACCGTAAGGCATCTCTCGCTCCGACGGCTCCGACCGGTCCACTTCCCCGGCGCTCCCGAAATCATCCGCCTCCTTCGTGAAGAGCCCGGTGGCGATTATACAGACATTTATAAAAACTTCAAAGCAGTTTCCTGCATAGACAATGAGGTGGGTTCCCCCGTTTACCGAAACTAAACAAGACTCCAGAGCTTGTGGCTTGAAAGACCTGAGCAAGCATGTGTGGTGTGCACGCACGTTTACTGGTGCAAGTTCTTCCCCTAATGTGTAAAGTAAGCTTCTTATATGCACTAGACATTCCAGTTTTTGTCTTGTCTGTGCTGAATTAGTCGTTTATATCGAATGTATGATATGTAGTACGCATCTGTCCCTTGTGTCAGCAAAGTAAATATAGAAAATCAGGAATGTTTTTTTACAATTCGGTGCTGTCATGCATTTCAACTTCTCAAGTGACCTCAGCATTGTCAAATGGCTGTTTAGAACAAAATTGGTCATATAGCTGTTGAGAACTCACTTTGATTCATGTAGACACATTCTACATTTTACTGCTGCCACATATTTCGATAAGTTTTGACGTGTTGTTTAATTAATTAATTTCTTCATTATACGTCATTCACCCTTAAGCTAAGGCTAGAGCTCCTCGTTCAGCGCGAGCTCGCTGGCTTTCGCACTGCTTCGGTTGCTACGTGCCTGCGCGTTCACACTTGTGTTCGCAAGGGCAGAAAGCTCGCGCTGAAGGCGAAGCTTCTACTCTCAGTTTAAGGGTAAAGAGAGTATAGTTGTCCACCACCACGGTCCACCACAAAACATTGCATTTTTCGAATGAAATTTTTCGATTAAGTTTGTCGAATGGCATTGCTGAAAAAGCTTGTACTCTTTCTTGATATTTCTTCAACACTTCACAAACTGAAAAAGCGGCATTTGTCTAGAAAACGCGTACAACGTTAGTTTCGAAACCTGCGCATCAGCATATTTCACGATTTGCGTTTCGTAAAGACATGCCATGAAGGAAATTTACAGCAACTTCTTTTTACAGCGGAACCTTTAAGGGCTAGTTTCCCGCAGTATCGTGCTCCGTCAGCAAACAAATGATGATACCAATCCGTGGAAGGCTACCGCCATCTATGAGTGACGGCGGCAGCATTTCCAGGCTTTCCACCTTGGCTTGCCGATTTGCGGCCGGCCATTACTTCATTCCCACCATAGTACAGCTTCGCTGGTCTAGCTTCCGTCTTCTCCAGAGTGGAAAGGCTGAAATTTCTTCAAGTGTGGAACACTTTTTGAGAGAAAATTTTCAGCATTAAGAGAAAAAGGCTTCGTCGCGGAAGTTGTCGTGAACCCGGCGGGATTCGCCGCGCCTGCGCAGTGGAGGAGCGTGATGTCACCGCCCGAGCGCCGAGTTAAAGGAAGGCGCGCAGCTTGTAGGAATGTGTTGCGTGTAGGAATAATTTCGCATTCCTACAGGTAAGCAGTCCCAAGTGTCCCTGCCGACTGTTTTTACCAGAAACTCTACACTCATGAAATTTGAGTGGAATAAACACACCACTTAAATATACATCTGGGGAAAAGGTTTATTGCACTCCGGCCGTTCATGAGCTTGTTTATATCTTCTTTTATTTTACGATTGAATGGCGTTTGCATTCCCTGTAGACGCACAATCATTTCTTCTTCTGCTCGGAACGACAAAAAAAAAAGCACGATTGAATTTTTGCGCAAAGTTCCATTCTATTCTCTGCACACTTCTATCTTTATCAAGAAAAACAGGGAATACTAGTTCTTAGCCAGTGTTTCCTACTAACTTAATTCAAGTGAAATCTTTGAGTTTTTTTTTTATGTTTCATCTGTTCCTTTTTTTTTTTCATCCTGCAGACAGTTATACTTTTGACACTTTATAAGACGCTTGCAGGAATCTACAATTCGTCTTCCTACTGGGTTCATTCCGAAACAATGTGTAGCCTGGAATTTATCTAACCACGGAGTTCTCTAACCCGATAAACCCTCAAGTTAAAAAAAGGAGAAATATCTTATTCTTTGTTTGCTATTTTGTTCGGCCTAGTTCCGGGCGGAAACGATCCTAAGATGCGCCGAGGCAGTTGCATGCCAATATAAGAAGGGAGAAAAGGGGGGGGGGGGGGCACAAAAAGTCACTGTAATAAATAAAGTACTCGGAGGAGAAAGTTTGGTCGATTTTTAATTGGATTAGAGAACGTCCGGCGCTGCGGCAGTAAATCCCATTAGGGGAATTGAATATGCTCAATTCGCGTCCCGACTTGGTGCGGCGGCAGCTTAATCTCCTCTCCTTGGCCTTCGGTCCATTTTCTTTCGAGAGGAGCAGCGAGGTCTCGGCAAAGTGGATTACCAAGTGGTGCCGGCCATCGAAGATGAACCTCAAATCGACATAAATCATTCGCTGCTTTTGAGAATAATAGGGCAGGGGAAAAGGGAGGATTGTTTATAAAACCAGTCTGGTTTTTCCGAGATATTTCCAATCTTTTTTTTTTTAGAGTCTGCCTCTAATGTTTTCTTTTTAATTTCTTTTCGCGTCTTCTTTATTTTATTTTCGTCTTCAGCTTCAGGGCACAAACATTACGCTTTATCGTTGTTCTAATTGTAATATAGGGGCAAATGGATTTGTAATCCGATAGTTTGTTGTCTTCGTCGTTCATTTTTTTTGTGATTTTTTCTACTTATTATTTGTTGTTTCTTAAGACGAAACATTTATTTCAACAGTTCTCGCGAGCGTAATCTTTATATTTTTAGTTATCTATACGTGCTCACAGTCCTTCAATATTCGGAGCTGAAGCGATAGAAACAAAGCTGATAATTCATTTAAGTATGTATATTGAAAGTTCAGAACGCTCGTATCTGCGGTCATTAGGGCAAAATTATATTATACGAGCGTAAACCTCCGTGTTGAAAACACTTCAATTTAACCAATAACTTTTTTTTTTTTTGGGGGGGGGGGGAATTATTTTTTTAAGCGATTAATGATAAGGCGCACAATGGGACTGTGCGCGATCGGGATGATTAAAAATTCAAAATAGGGTGTATATAATCAAATTCAAATTCAAATCTAAATCCTTTATCTTCAAACATGAAGTTGTGAGGCACAGAAAAGAAGCGACTTAGTAGTCTTGACGAAACCTCTGCCTCTCCCAACAGACAACAGCAGATGAGAAAAATAAGGAAACAGTTTAACAGAGTCACAGACATAAAAATATAAGAAAACAAATGAACATAGAGTAGTAAATATTATTTCAGTTTGCATGCAAGTATTTTTAACACCGACAGATAAATAGCGTACGCATAATTACAGACGTAAAATATAAGAAAACAAATTAACATAGAGTAGTAAACATTCTTTGAGTTTGCATACCAGTATTTTTAACACCGACAGATAAATAGCGTACGCATAATTACGGATGTAAAATATAAGAAACCAATTTAACATATCATAGTAGTAATATGCATTCAGTTCGCATTCAAGTATTTACACACTGACGGATTCCTAAATAAATATAGTGGGTATATTTTTTTTTAGTTGGACAACTAATATCTATGTTATGTCTGTCTAAACGATTTACTAGATAGAGGAACGTATACCTTGGCATTTGAATTTCGAAGTTTGTTCTGGAGTGCGGCAGTATCCATTATGCTACGCATCAGGCTTCATGTACCACTTTTCTTCGCTCAAGGTTGGCCATTGTAAAATTAATATTTTCACTAATATGATCTGATGGGCTAGTTGGTTATACATAATACACACTATAGCGCAAAGTACAAGGACAAGTACAAGACGTGGACAGGACAAGCGCTTGTCCTGTCTACGTCTTGTGCTTGTCCTTGTCCTTTGCGCGGTAGTGTGTATTAAATATTTTCATTGTTTTGAAAAGACTTTTTGTGAGAAAGAGCAAGCTTGTAGTCGTAACGACTCAGAATTTGTATTATATTAAAATGTATTAAAGAGTGGCTTCGAGTGACTGTCATAAGGAGCGTGACATAAAATACGCGATTTACCCTTTTTTTTGTAGATTTTGAACTTGTTTAAGATTTGTATACGTCGTATTTCCCCAAACTAAAGAGCAGTAGTTATACTGGGAATAAAAAATACAAATACAGATGAACAGCAAAAGCGAAATGGGCAGTATGTCACGATATTTATAAATTACACAAACAACCCAGGATAGTTCTTTTTTTTTACATATATGCTGCACTGTTTCATCCCACATCATATACCGATTAAAGACTATACCAAGAACTTTTAAACTTTCTACTATATCTATTTTATCTCCCCCAAGAAAAATATTGATCGTATGAAAGATATTTGTGTTGCGTGTTTTAAATAAAACTGCCTCCGTTTTCATCGCATTTATTTGCAATGAATTGGCTATCGTCCAAGCATTTAGCTTATCAAGAAATGTATTTGCACTTGCTGTAATTTTATTGGTGTGATTCCCTGGAAAAAAAGACACTCGTATCGTCTGCTTTGATAATAAAACTTGCATCATCATCAGTGTTTACAATATCGTTTACGTACAAATTGAAAAAAAAAGAGGTTCCAGTATACTGCCTTGAGGTACAGCTGCCTTTTGTGGCCTAAAGACAGATAGTTTGTTAGCAATTTCTACGCATTGTTTACGGTCACGGAGATAGTTTTTGAAGAATTTCAAGGCAACACCACGAATACCGTAAAGGTCTAATTGTTTCGTGATTCAGAAGGTCAAAAAGACTTTGAGAAATCAACGACTACACATATGTTCATTTTTCTTTTTATGACTGTGGTAAGCAATACATATTTATTAGCTACCGCATGATGACCTTTATTGTGTACAGCATTCCAAGAGATTTTACGACAATGCTCGATATATGCCTAACTTTTGCTTCAATGCGCCCCATTGCTCACAAATTCACTTCATTGTTCAATATTTACAAATGTCGCATACTTAGATACCGCCCTGTCATTGTATACGTTCTGTCGATGCCGAATATGTTTCCTCACAGAACACAATTACACAAACCGTCTCTCAATGCCACTTCCTATTACGCTGCCCATCACTGCAGAACGTCTCCAACAATGATTAATATATAGTAATACAACACGTAGTTGCACAACCTCTCCAACTCGACCCAATAATTTGGAGCGGGACAGCACCGCACGAGAAGTTCGCTAATGACGCACTGCCCAGCGGTTTCCAAACCTACAACTTTCCACGTATACGAAGGGAACAGCAGTGCACTTCACAGCCCACGACAATACACGGCATCATATGACGCTTCGCAGTAGCATCCTATCATTCAAGTCATTATCATGTGACGGTCAGCATTTTAAAACATTTGAAACAATGCGCTTAATTACTCGTAATATGTACGGCATTGCGCAACATTCCGTAAGATTAAATCCCATGGCCACCGATTGTCAATATTTCTCAACAATGCATAGTGAATCTCTACTGATGCAGAACACAGAAATTTTAAATAAAGTGAGATGCGAACATCGTACCACACTTGACGCTAGTGCAGAACGCTGGCCGCTAATGCGCAGGATTCCCGGAGAATTCTCCACGATACTCCGCAACGTTTCAAAACAATGTCGAACATTCACAGCATACATCAGTGATTTCCCTACACCACACCCCAGGAGGGGGGGGGGGGTATACACACCGCCCTCTTGTTTTTTTGAGATGCCCTTGATTCGCAATCGATCACCCCCCCCCCCTAAAATGTAGACACCCCCCTAATTTCAATTCCTGGGGAAACCCCTGGCATACATGCATGATGTCACACAAAAACTGGCAAGACAGCAAGCTTTAACTTTAACACAATATGTCGCAACATAGCACAGCCTTGAACTACTTTAATCAGTCACGGATGGAACGCATTGAAGATGTTTCGCAATAACGCATCAATTTAACTACATCAGAGAGGCAAAAACAGTATTCGGTTTAATGGAACTCACATTGTTACAGGTGATTGCTAAGAAATGCAGCGAGGGAAGACCATAATTTATTTCATTTCTGCTAGGGGTGCAAAATTGTTTGATGAACCTTCCAAGTAATCAAACAATACATTAATGACTGGTTAATTTTCAGACCCATTAAGCGGTCAAAAGCCCCCGTTACGTTCTTATGGGCAATACCTACGTCTCTGCCAAACCACACACCAATAGCTTATTTACTGGCGAGACTTTTCTCAAGGATCCCATTATTTCAAGGAACACAACCGTGAAATTTCGTACTCCAGTCAGAAATGTACAAGGTACTCAAAAAAGTAATTAGGCTAAGTTACTGAGTACTGGCCTCAAAGGTAATTTGAGTAGAGTAGAAATTACCCAAATAGAAAGTCATTTACTAAATTACTAACTACCATAAAAAAGTCGCGAATTACTTTTTAAGTATACTTCCATATTTTTTATGGTAATAAGAAATTATATAGGTTTTGATCTGTAAGTGAAATTCTGCGAGCCAAATATAAACCAGCTTGTGTTTTTCACAGATATGCTTTAATAGCTGGTTCTTCTCCTGCGTGCCTGATTGTTTTGCACTTCTTTTTTTATGTAGTTGTATTTTTGTCAACGATGTGCTGCTCGAAACGAGCTGAACATTGACACCTCCCGTTACTTGCTACCACGCTCGACTCGGCCATTGCGGGGTGTGCATAACAAGGCCTTTGAAATACAGCGGGTAAACAATGACATTTTTTAAGTATTCGTTTTTTGTTAGAACTGTTAAACAATGGAACGACCTACCAGAGGATACTGTAAATATAGAAAATATTGTTGCCTTTGAGGAAGCGCTGGAGGAAGCGAATCTGTTTGGCGCTCTGAGTGTGTCTTGTAGTTACATATCAAAAATTTTCAGAAAGTGTGTCAAAACTTGTGTGCTTGTATCCACGTGGTTGTACTGTATAATTTCTTATACATTGTGAAATGTATTGGCATATTATTTTCTTCCACTCCTGTAACCGCCCTGGAAAAAGGGTGAACAGTATTAATAAATAAATAAATAAATAAATAGATATATAATTTCTACTTTGAGGTTTAGCACTGCCTGAGCTTGATATTTGCAGATAGTGTTTGGTTGTTTAAAGGGTTGCGTAAAGTACATCTAACAAGTGCTTGAAGTAAAGTACAAAGTAATTAAGAGGTTATGTACTTCAAGTAAAGTAGTAAGTACACCTGGTGCAATGTACTTGAACTAAAGTTCTATAAATAAAATGTCCTTTCAATGTAAAGTGCAAGTACATTTTAACACAATCTTTCACGGTGCCCTTTCGTCCCCTATACAGGTTTTCATTATTTTAAACTGGTATGCATTGCTCCAGGGGTAATCGGAGGTGCATCGGTTTTTTTCGGAAACGGCGGCAAATATTGGATGAAGTCAAGTCGCCACAGAGTAGTTGTTTTACTCTCGCTGACGAACGCTTTAACACAATCACCTTATAAGGCACTTATTTCTTTCGGTCTCACAACCGCCCTTGCTGCACTCAGCGAAATGACCAGTTGACGTCTCGAAAGACGATAGCGCGTTTTCCCATGATGATACGCCATGTTTTGTTTTCAAATTTGGGGAATGTACTTTTAAGTCGGGAATTGAACTGTCCTCGGAAAGTACCAGAAAATATACTTTAGTAAAGTACACGCGCATGCTTAGAGAGTGCACGTCAAATAAAGTACAAGTTTTCTAAACCTACTTGAAGTAGTACTTTAAGTACCATGTACTTATAGTACTTTCCAACACTACTTGTTTATTTATTCTTCTTTTCAAAAACGGTGGGAGAATTACTAAGATTTCTCGAACGATCTTCGAATCTTGGAAGACCTGCATATTCTGAGTTTTGGGAGGAAAGGCAACGCAAAGAGGTTACCTTTACGTTGCCCTTTAGCACGTGATTCTTCAAGTACAGTACAAACTACGGGAGCACCAGGTGAGCTTCAGAGCGGGTGCTGCATTTTATTGCCTCCTCTGAGTGAGGATGTATGTGTACACTTCCTGTAGTGGGCGAAAGTTCCTACGTTGGGGAGAATCAGGGACAAGCCCTTTCTTCAAATGCGTCAAGTCTCCTTCAGCTTCGGGGCACAAAGAAACGCCGGTTTCGGCGTTAATCCCGCAGTTACTTGGCCTCACTTGCGACGTGTCTGTCCACTCCCCGCGCCTCGTAGCAGGGTTGTTGCAGTGGGGGGCTCGTGAAACGTTTAGGGAGTTTCGGACCCTTCAAACCACCCCCCCTCCCTGCCTACGCCACATGCTTCCCCCTCTTTGCAAATATCAGCCGATCTTTCAAGATCTTATATTTTTTGTGCAGGAATGTTTGTTGATAAGCAAACCTACCACTAAAACTGGAAAGTAATTTGTAATTTGTGTAGAAGTTACTCGGAAAAAGTAATTAAAGTAAACTACTAATTACCGAAATAAAATGTAACTGAAAGTTACTAAACTTCTCAGAAACGTAGTTAAACTACGGTAACTTGAGTAGGGTAGTTGAACTACGTGCCCGTCTGACTCCAGTACAGTTTCAGATGAAAACATAACTTGTCTAAAGGCTATACCATATCTGATTCATGGTTACCTACCGGCAAATATGCTTGCGTATTGGTGTTGTGTTCCATATGGTTTCAGTTATATACCTTTCTCCCCTCGCCCTCCATTGCGCTCCTCTCCCGTCCCGCCTTCCAAGTGCTCGTCCTTTCTCTCCTCGCCTGTCGTTGCCTTCGCCTGCACTGCACACAACTAGCGACTTGAAGTATAGTGTGGGTATATCGCGGGGTAGGAAACTTCTGGAAGCGATTACCAAACCCAAAAGAAGTTATTGGACGGGAAGTGCAGCTGATTTAGCGCCAACTTTTTTTTTGTATGCATAGAGAACAGGATCAGGTAGTCCAAAACCAACAGTTCACTATGCGGGCAGAAACTTAGGGAGAGGAGGAGATGTCGGAACACCGAGCTCTGGTTGGAATGAGTAGTGGGGAGACGCTAAGCTAGCTGCCTCTCTCTCCATTGCACTGTTCGAACGCGTTAGAACGCTTCTTGCTTCGTGATTGGCTCTTCGGGTTTCTTCTCGGTTAATTCCGCAATTTTGTTGGCTGCAGGGCGACGATGCACGGAACTTGCCACGCCCTCCATTTCTCGAGTGGTCACTACTTCAACGAGAACGTAGCTTCCACTATCCTGCTAACTGAGTGGTGAATCAAGTTTAGCTTCCTTTTTCGTTAATTCCACCAAGAACAAACCTGGAAAGTAGTAATTGCTTGGCTCTCGTTTTTTGAAGCATACACGTTTGCACTTCGGCAGACCTTAAAATTCCTCTCCTAGTCTTTTGCGCTATAATTTTGCAATGAATAATCAACTAGCCCAACAGTTAATTTTAATTCATTAAAAGTGCTATACTGACTCCCGTTTGTTTTTCTTACGATGTCCTGGTTCAGCAAGATCCCGAGCTCTGGCGGTATCGAAATTTAATCGGTACGAAATATCATCTTCCCTGGTGTTGTCGGGGGAGGTCCGCGTCGAGCTTTCGGGTCGGCTGATATCCCTAAAGAGGAGTATACTACTGCGTAGGCTTTCGTACCGCGCAAGATTGCGCGTCTCAACAAGTACGTCATTATTCGCGACACATATCGACAATAACGAGAAGTCGAAGGACATGACGAACATGCGGCTAACTGTCTCATGTAGAAAACACAGTGAGGTCGCAGGCAACCCGGTGTAGGTTTACTCAAGCAGTGTGTCATGTAGACACACTGTTATGATTTTGATCGCTCGAAAACATCGCACGCCGTCGGACTACATTCTCTATGCAGATACCTATGTCTGAAAATAACCACCCTGGTTGCGAGGATTCGATATGAGATTTCGTGAAATTGCTCCCGGAAAATCGTCAACAGCGAGAAATGGTCCACTCTTCTTGTCTAGATTGTGGACCGGAACCGTGTGTTTTTATTTGAAAATGCGTTGTCTTACTACCAGCACGCATTGAGCTATCTGCACTGGCACTTCTGTGTTCGCAAACTCCTCCGAACGCTATCGGTTCTGATATCAGTGGGTGCGCAGACTTTGGTGTCAGTTCTTTTCATAAGCAACGTTATCTAGGGACAAACTTTTAAACGTACCCGTCGCAAACTGTAAGATCTATGCTGATATTTTCACTTCGTCCTTTTGAACACTGAGCTGTCTAAGCCAGACAAGGTTCTCTAAGCCAGACAAGTTTGTCTAAGCCAGACAAAGAAGCCAGACAAGCCAGACAACCGAGGCGCCACTTACGTTTTCACAACGTATAGCCTAATGATACGTGTGTGCGCAATGATCTCATCCTTGTCATACTATCAGCGGTGTGGCGTTGTCTCTATATTTATTTATATCCTTATCTCTCTCACGAGAAAAATCGAATGTCCAACAGCAGCATCGCTTACAAATTTCGGGAACTTACATAATTCGTTGCTGACACGGAAACTCTTGGAGCATTGTTTGTTTACCCTGAGTTATCGTTGTATCCAGCTCCTCGTGCCTTGCAGCGATACTATCGCGTAGAGCGAAGCTAAGTTACCATCTCATGTTTCCCTCCCAGCATCGTTAAAGTACAATTAGTTACTTCCTCCTGGAGCCTTCGATACTTTTTTGTATGTTCTGTTTCGCTGCTTTCTATATCCCCGCGCCTGAAACACCCGAGCCACGCCAACGCGAAACAGACGTCAAGCGGGAAATTCGATAGAAATCTCTGCCAGCATGTGTTTGTTTGTTTTGAATGAAAAGCACGCAAACGTCAACGCGTCACAATCGTCTCGAATAATAGACCGGATGCTGACGGTCCCTTTTCAAACTCGTGACGCGTGATGCATATTCAGCCAACGGAGGATACCTATCAGTCGCGTTTCACTTACGCACGAAAACCACACGTCCGTTGCTCCTTCTGCGAAGAGAGTCGACACAAACCGCCCATCGCGGACCGCGGGACATTCAAAAAAGAAAAAAAAAGGAGAAGGTAAACACTCCATTGGAGTCGGCTTTCGAGGAACCTCCTCGGAGGTCATTAGAGTAAACGCCGTGGCGAGGAGGTGGGGGCCTGCGATGCATTATTCCCCGGAGATCAGGTGAGCGGTAGCGTAATTTTCCGGAGATGGCATTTCGCTGACTAACCGCGCGCGCCGCGAAGTAGGTGAATTCCCGGGAGGTTCATTTTTCAAAGGCCAAGCCGCCCGAGCCTCCGCTGCCTGGGCAGGCCGTTGATTAGGATCTTCCTGGGGGAGCCTCTGTCGTGTCCCTGTGTTCGCCCTCTCGCCCTAAACAGCGTCGTGGGTGGCCCTCCCCGCGCTAACTAGGGAGGCGGACCGCGCCGACGAGACGACGAAAGACGCTGTTAGTCACGTCTCTTCTTCGGCAGTCCCTTTCCTCGCGCGCATTGTCTCTCTTGGGCTGGGGGTGGCTTCTCCGTTTCCAGCCCCATCCGAGCGCTCAAAGTGGGCAGTGTGTGGAAACGGCAAGCGCAAGAATCGTTTCTCGAACCGGAGCACATTGGCTCCTTTTCTCTGTTCACCTTAGCTTTCAATTACCGGAGGAAGAACGAACTCCCACCTGAAATGGAGAGAAACTCGGCCCTCTAGGAGACTGGTGGTCGCGCTGAAAACATTTGCTTGGTCCGGGTATCGGATCGCGACCTCTCCCGCGACCTCTCCAAGAGCGATCCGCTGGTCCTGGAGAGGTCCCAGGTCCCGGGTTCGATACCCGGACCAGGGAGCTTTTTTCAACAGCCACCAGTCGCCTATAGATGGTGCAAATTACGCTCAGATTCAGGTAGAAACCCATTTATTCTTACGTACATCTTCACCTTAAGGACTTCCCTAAATCATTATAGCTAGCTTTCAAATAACTTTTACCCGGTTGCCCAATTCTCGAGCTCCATTGAGCTGCGCCTTCGCTCGTAAACTCTAGTGCTCAAGCTCAATAAATTACCCTACGTTTTTTGTTTTTTTTTTCATTTTGTTTTAGTAGGGATGTATCGGGTGTCGGCTTCGGTCACTGGTTACGACTTCTGTCGGTTGGACTCAATTCCCACCTACCGACGTTCCCTTTGGCTTTGTACTATCAATTAATCGCGCAAAATGTCCGCGAAAAAAAAAAACTAGTTTTACCGATTTTAATTTGTGTGTTTCTTCAACACTGATTGGACGAGCAGCAGGTAGGTTGAGACATTGCACTCACTCTCCTAGTGCGACGATAAATTCCTAGAGTATCTTAATAAGGTCATCCCTAACCGTGAAAAACTATGCACCAACTAATGCCACGTACAAACTTCCCAAATCAATGCCAACAGCACGTTAATGTCGAGTTTGTATTCAGTGAACTAAGCTTATAGCCCCGCGTGTACACCGGGTAATATTTTCATGTTTCCCCTTTCTAGTGGCCTTAGTCAGTCCATGCACTGTTTTCGTAATTCATGGTTGCAGAGCTCTTTCTGTGAAACAGACGCATTTGAGTTCATGTTCCGCGAACACGCGAGCGACCATGACAGGCTTGTGAGTGGAAGACTCGTGCGGCGGGCGCTTGAGGTGTGTGTTTATACTGGCAAAACCTTCCGAACCGGAGACTCGTTAAAATATCGCGACGTTGCGCTTACAGCGACAAGCGACGAATTACTACGCGACAATTACAAGCGACGAATTACTACGAAGCGACGAATTTACGAAGCGACGAATTACTAGCATGTCTTAATGATGTCATCTCTTACCGCGAAAGACTTGCCGCTTCGAAGAGACGTCCCGGCAAGGCGAGGGCGGGGAAGAGGAGCAGTCCCGCCCCAGCTGCTTTTATTCGTGCTGGCTCGACTCCAACCTCTCATCTCACGCGCTTCCCGCCTTGCGCTGGCGTTGGCCGAAGGGCTTCTTCAGCGTGGGCTCGCTTCCTTTGTTATATGTATATATGCACACTTTTATTTTGCTCTGTTCCACAAACGTGTGCATCCACGCGACATCCAAGAATGGAGGCGATGTCTGGGGCGCGTCCCTACAACTTTGTAATGTCGTCGGTTTTTATTTATTTTTTTGTAAAGTTTGTACAGCTTGTCGGTTTACGTGAACACAACCAACTTAGAGCTAGAGTGCTGGTTGTTTCATTTTTTTTCTCCACTCTTACGTACCGGCGGTGCTGTGGCAAGGCAGAGTAAACCGGTACCTAAGTAGCTCCCAATTACAAGGCGGGGAGAGGAGAGGCGGATGGTTCTCTGAATGGCCGCGGCTGCCTGCAGCAATCTCCCTCGGCCTCCTCCACCGGCCGTGATGGCGCGCTTTTTGCTCTCTCTCTTCCCACCCACCTCCCTCGCTCTCGCGTCTCGCAGCTTTGCTGTTCTTTTGACTAAAACCCTCCACGCTCCTGAGTTGGTGCTTCGCCGCGCAGCTCGTTGCGGGGACGCTTTCTGTATCGCGTTTCACCTTATGCCATGGACCGCGGCGGATGGTATACCGTGCCATCGGTACCAATCCATTACCCTGTGAGTGTCACGTGACATACGGAAGGGGTCGCAACGACGTACGAGTCACGTGGTACTTTCGAAGCGTTTGATTGGCTGGGATGGCTCGTAGCATTCGCTGTGGTCCACTCCCGGAGGGAAGGGGACTGGAGCGGGCAGCAACGTTCGGAATGCGTCTCCTCCGACTCGCGTGTTCCTGCTCCGGCGGCCATACTCCTTTCTCGGGATGAAGGGAGGAGGAGGAAGGAGAAGGAAGGGGATCGTCTTACGCCTTTGCCCCATGCCCTCCTCCTCCTGGTGTTCCTCCTCCTCCTCCTCCCTCTCCTCGGTCTTCTCATTATACTCTCTCTTTGCTTCTCTCGCTCCTTTTCCTGTAAGCAAAATGGTGGCAGGCGATGTGGCGTCCAGACGACGAGCTAACGAGGCGATGACAGCCGATTTACGCGTTTCTTTTTTCGGTTTATTTGCTTCTTTTTCGTCTTAGTCGCGCTTTTTTTTTTTACACCGTTCCTTATAGTTTTTCTTTCCTGTTTTATACGTTCTATTTTGTCTTTCCGCCCCACACTCTCTCTTCCTGTCTTTCTACTACTGTTTTGCTTATAATCTTGTAAACTGTGCATGACAGGTTTTTAAATTTTTGCAGGAAAAAGGGGAAGGGGAGGCCGTTCTAATGACTTGATTAAGATCGATTGTTTTTGACAATGTTTTGTTTTTGTTTATCGCACCACTACATTTCTTTTCCCCGACCCATGTATTTAATAACTACAATTTATACTCAAGTGGGCATGGCAAACTATAAAAAAAAATTTAACCCCCCCCCCAAAAAAAAAAATCCAGGCGATTTACTATGGTGTTAGACGACTACCCAATTAATATTTTGTTACAGCTTCGCGTATATTTTTAATAAAGTAAAAAAAATACACATCTGCTCGAGACCGAAACTGAACTGGAAAGGAAGAAGAAATGTAGAGGGGAGAGTTGCCAGAAATCACGTGACTACACCGACCGCGTGCTTTTTTGTTTGTTTTTTCCTAGTTTTTTCGGTCGCGCGAAGCAGACAAAAAACGCGCACGTCGCACGTCGCACGAACAATGCGAGGAAGTCAACCACTTCGTGCTTTACGTTAGCGCGTTTTTCAAGCTCTTACCAATTCGTGTTCGCAAGACGAGCGATGTCTTCAGCCTGGACAAGGAGCGATGACTCGCGGACACCTTAGTGCGAATCAGCTTGGTGGTCGGACGTGTCGTACTGAAAAAATCCCAATTGTTTTGATCGGTAAACGATTTCTCTTTCAAAGCTAGACAGACTCGCTGGTACCGCGAACAGTAGTTCTGAAGTAGAGGTCTCACACCCCTAGTTCGCAGTTATCGCTTAGTCCGCTTCGTTCAGCCGTCCAGCCAGCGACTCCCTCTATACGACGCCACGCTGAGAATGACGCAGAGAATGCACAGAGCGCTTCCAGATCTCTGTGAAACTTTTTTTTTCAATCAACGTAGTTGCAGTTATGCGCAAGCCACAAAAAAGATAGGTATGACATTTTCTTATATGTTGTTAATATCGAGTGTGTGCCTTCGATGACCCATGACTTATTATATTTGATGGGTGTGTCTGAACCATAGAGAGCGGCACATGGCCGCGGAGAAGAGAGTGAGCACTACTTAAACCGGCCAGTTCTTGATCGGCTGTTTCGGACGGAAAGAAAACGAATTCCGAGCCGCAAATTGTGTTCTGGGTAGTTGGGCTCTCATATGTCATTTACAAATAAAAACCTTGGCGAGCACAAATACTCTGTCAGTGTCCCTTTAGGTATGCTAAAACTATGTTCTAAAATTGAAACACTGCCTGGCAGTTGTTTAAATAAGGAACGCCGTCGGAAGTAATTTACGAAAAGAGAATTCCAGAATTTAAAAAGAAAAGTGAAAACTATTAATCACCAAAACAAAAAATTAATTTAAAAAATATTCATTTAAGTGTGTTTTTTTTTATGCGCTCTGCGATAGCATACATTTTAATGCGTATTCGAGGGGGTCCCGGATTATCAACTCCGGATGGTGGCAATGGTGAGGAAAGATGATATCGCCAGCTTTCATAATTTGGTAACCCTCAGCGCAACTAACAACAGAGCGAGATTACTTTTTTGTTTTTGTTTTTTTGTTTTGGTGTTGTTGTTGGTGTTTGTACTTAAGAGTGAAAGTACCACTGCAAAAGACCGGTCAAGCCATACGAAGGCCTGGCGCCGAAACCACGCAATAACACTAAACCCCGTGCTTCAGGAGCATGTTTGTTTTTAATCAGAACGCTGCTGTGAAATTTCGGCGTCTGTCCAGAATCGGCAGACATGAGATCTAATGTCCGAGTCCCACTAGAGCGAAAAACAGAAACAGCCGGCACCGACGAGCTTCAAGCACGCTCAGCATCCACTCGAAGCAACGTTGACTCGAAGGAGACTTTAACAGTGTCGCAAATTTCGGTAGATTTTGTTTGAATTTAGTTTTCGTGTGGTCTAAGACACATACTGGCGTTCGTTTCTCGTTCGATGACGCGATATAGGATAAGTCAGTCAGTCAGAAAGCGTTTATTGGCCATAAAAAATTAGAAGGGACAAGGAGGGTGTTGGTGACTACACGGTTTCAACTCTGGCACGAACGGAAAGGGGAGGGATTAAATGAAGGTCACCGACTTATTCTCGTCGATGAAATCCAGGTGGCTGGTGAGAGCTCTTCTTTGGACGTCCTCGGATCCCGGAGGATGAGTCCACCCTTCCAGAGAGTCGATATCTGGGTGTCGGTGCTTGGTCCTGGCTCCACTGGATTTAGGGCATTCCCACAAAATGTGATGAGTGTCGGCCTTTTTGCCCATGTTGCATCTTGAGCAGCTTCCAGACTTCGTTCCTTTGCTCCACGATATGCGATGCGGGCGGGCGCGACAGTGGTGTTCATACTTTTTGTAAGGAGTACCTTAGCCAGTCTTCTGAAACCTCTGGGAAGGGGATCCGCGTACGGGGGAAGTTTCTCCCATGGTGTTGCTTGGGTACTGGTCCTTAATCTGGGCCCGTTCTTCGTCCGTGTCGTATTCCTGAGGGTTGTGGCCGGCCGGATCCTGATCACAGCCGGAGGCGTAGCCATGGTCGTGTGTGTGTTGGAGGGACGTTAGCAGCGTCGCGGAGAGAGGAAATGGAGGCGCGAGCTAACTGGTGTACCTCTTAGTGGACCTTTTTCCAGCAAGCTTCTGCGCATGCGCACAGACTCTCCCCTGGCTTTGCTTCCCGCTGTCGCTGTTTTCGGACGGCAAAGTTCCGGTCGATCAACATATCCAGCACCTATAGCGGGCTTCCTGAGTTCAGGGTGGTTTTGAGGACGAGTTGAATCGCTGTAAGTTCGCCCCCGCGGAGGTGTGTGTTGCTAGTGCAATCGTGACCGAGGAGCCGAGAGGTGGAAAGAATATTGCCGCGGTCTTCAAAAGAACCGGGGATTCTTGCACGGCTGTGTTGGTGTCGGCGGCTATAATGCGAGAGGGATCGGTCCAGGTCCCAACCATTAGTGCGCTTTGGCGATTCACGCTTGCTGTTGGGAATTGCCTTTTTGGGCAGTCGGCTTGTTTTCGGTTGTTTCCATGTGATCCCTAAAAGAAGGGAGTTTTTCGGTAAGGGCGGGAAGACTTTTTTTTGTGGCGCGCCACAGTAGCTTGAGGATTTTCGGTCCTTGATTGGAGTGTTTGAGACGCTCTCCCTGTGCAACCATGCGGGCGACTACGGTATCGTGAAGTGAGTTGATACGTGCGTGCTCTCTCAGTTCCCCAACCAGGGTGAACCTAGGGAGGCCCGGGTTAATTATCATGGCATGTTGTTCAGAGATTCCAGTTTTTGCCACTGTGCCTTGGTGAGCCAGTAGAGTCCTGCTCCGTGGCTGACTCGGAAGACTGCAGGGTCTTTACTCTCCGTTTGGCGATTTCTTCCGGTGAACCGCCCTTGGCGCTTGATTCTTCTGATGGCATTTAAGGAAGAATTGCCGTGCTGTAGTGCCTTGAAGTCATATGTCCTCCTTTCTTATCTTCTCCACAGTTAAACTCCGTTCACACACTTGCAACCGAGTAGGACCGAGAGAAACAAGACCGGTTTTTATGCCTCTTGCGACGGCGTAGGACCTGCTCCGCAACAGCGTCGTAAAAGGCTTAAAAACCGGTTTTGTGTCTCTCGGTCCTACTCGGTTGCAAGTGTGTGAACCAAGTTTTAGCCCGAAGATCTTGACAGATGTAGAGGGTTGGATTCGCTTGCCTGCGAGAACGAGATGGAGTTGGTTGACGATCTTTGTTTCTCGTTCTCTCTCGGGGGCCGCGACGACATAGTTTGGGCCTCGATCCTGTCTAGGCCGGCTTGAAGCTCCTCTTGTTCAAGCCGAACTCGTTTTAATCTGCCTATTTCTTTCATAACCTCCACGGTGCTAGTACTGTTTTGGAAATTCGGTGGCCTCTCATGTGGGTTAGCGTTTGACTCAGGGTCTCCTGAGCTCTTCGCGAATTTAGAGTTTTCCGAATTGTCCTCGTAGACGGGTTAATACGTTAACACTTATGGGGGTCCGCCAATTATGTAGTTTGGAGATTTGGGGTAATGTTTTAATCCTGGTCATTGTTGTGGGGTTCACTCGATGTTCGACTGACCCTCACGTTGGTGTTATTTTATCGAGGAAGAAAGGGGGGGGGGGGGAGGCTCTTTCAAGATGTCGCGAAAGGTTATCGTTAGACAATGTCTTCCGGCCTTGCCTGCCTCAAAGGTTGGGCTACAAAAAGGGCTGGCTTTCGACGGTCTGGTTACAATGCCGATGGCCATCTGGCCGGCACTCCGTTCGTCTGCCCGCAGCTCCCATCGGGAGTTCTTAAACCTTTGTTTCTTTGGAAGGCCTCCTTACTGAAAAACCCAGCATAACTTTTCGCTATCTGGATGATGAAACTCGAAATCTATTTGAATTCAATCTGAATCTAAGGTTTTTCAGAAATGATCCCTTTGTCTCCAATCTGGATTTCATGTTTGCAGAAACAATTGCAGTTAAATTTCCAGTTTCATAATCCAGAATGTGAAAAGTGATACTGTGATGTCTCGTTGATGTGAATATCTCCGCTCCCCTAAAAAATCGTCCATAATGTGAGTTGTCCATAATAACGAGACAAAAATACATGTATTTCTTCAGTTTGTCACCGAATATGGTGTCTATATAGCGGAATATCCATATTAACCGGGTCCGTATTAACGATCCATGACTGCATTGGGTTTTTCGGTAGGGCTATGACCCTGGTTGCTGCCTTTTCGGCGTTTGGCCTTCGGGCATGCATTTGTCTTCGGCCGTGCTTTTGCCTTCTGGCGTGGCGTGACCTTCGGGGTGTTTTTGCCTACAGGTGGTCCGTTGTTCCCGTTCCGGGAATGCGGTGCTGCGTCAACCCCCCGAGCAACGAGACGAGCAAATCTTCCGGACCCGTCGACGACCCAGCATCGATGAGCCTGCAAACATTCTCCTTGACTTTGGGTCCAGCAGCTGTGACTTCTCTTTTTTGGAACTTTATTTTATTTGCGCCGGCCAACTTTTGTTTCCGGCTGCATTAGTGCCGAGTGCGACGCGCTGTTTGGCGGTGTTTTGGTTTTGAGTTCTGTTTGTTTCCTCATGGCCACGCTGCCCGAATGTTCCTTGGCGTGCTTCCTGGTGAACGCTTCTTAGCGTTTAGTTGGTAGATATTCGTGTTTTTGAAATGGCTGCTTTTTATGGCCTAGTTATATTGTCTTTAACCTCTGCGTTCCGTCGCCTTTCTTTTTTGACTTCACACCAAATCTGGACCAATCCCTAGTAACCGGTCCTAGTCTATAGACGCTTGAAACACGCGCCATATTGAGCCGCCATGGCTAACCTTCTCTTGTCTTACCAAGATGCCGAGCCACTGAAGCGGGCGTTGACGAGCCTCTACAAAGGTCTATGCTAGAGAGAAGGACGCAGTAGCACCTCAAGTGGCAATAACCTCTCCTCCAACCTCACTCCCTCTCTCCCCCCCCCTCCAAAAAAAAAAGTGCAAAATAGTACAATTAATTAAACAAAATATAAACATAACATACTAGTTATTCTCAAAGTCAATAAATATTGTACAAAAACAAAAGAAAAATGAAAGCGGCCAGGTTCTCTTATTGCTAGGAGATGGGACAAAGGAAAGGTACCGAATATCTACGCCGAAAAAAAAAACCACGACATTCCCTTGGATATGATTGGAGCCGTATCTGAAACGTGTAGATGTTTTACTAAAATCACACCTCCTTCC
This sequence comes from Ixodes ricinus, assembly GCA_037355805.1. Classification (NCBI taxonomy): domain Eukaryota; kingdom Metazoa; phylum Arthropoda; class Arachnida; order Ixodida; family Ixodidae; genus Ixodes; species Ixodes ricinus. The sequence goes on along the minus strand of JAZHYW010008775.1, from coordinate 30,509 downwards.
ACACCACTGCATTGAAAATTGGGCTGTTAAATTTTGTTTCGCATTTTTATTGTCATTGTTGTATTTGGCGTGTCTGTGTAAGCGGTGCAATAATTTATTTTTAATTTAAGTCTTCAAAAGCATGAATCCAGAGCTATATGTTAATACTAGAAAAGAGAAATACAAGTAATAAAGGCGAACTTATCCGAGGAAGAAAGGCATGAAATACAACCAGTGCGAAAAAAGGAGAAGTATAAGCGATGGTTACAAATAACTGATGAAACAGTGGACAAGAAAGAGGTGCACAGTTTTAGACCTGTTTTTGAGATTATGTGTTTTTTAGGTCACTTAAAACATCCTAATCATAATCTGTTATTCTTGCAGCTTTCATTGAACTCGTTGCCAACTTTACAAAACAGAGAATCGGGACTTGCACGACGTTGTGGTAAGATTAAAAAATAAAAACAAACAAAAGTAAGCAGATTGTAAAAATTGTCAGCGCAACGATAAGCCCCTTTTAAACATATTCAACAACATTTTAAAGGGACACTGACAGGGTATTTATGCTCACCAATATTTTTATTTGAACATGACCTATAACAGCACAATAACCCAGAACACAAATTGTGGCTCGAAATTAATTTTCTTTCCCCCGAAAACAGCCAGTCGAGAATTGATCGATTTCAGTCGCGCTCACTTTCTCTTGCATGGTCGCGCGGCGTTCAAACTATAGATCTGTTTATCAAATATATTCAAAGTCGTTGGTCATCAAGGCAGGCATTCAATATTACAAATAGAAAAGAATACGAACCCCATTTTTCTGGTTTCCAAAAAGCTGCAAATACGTTGACCGAAAAAGAAAAAAAAAGGTTGCATAGATCACAGAAAGTACATGCACACGTCATTCTCAATGTGGCGACCTTACCGCGGGCATACCGCTGGCTGGACAACGCGATGGCGGCTCACGACGGAACAACGTTGAGACGAACGTGTGGCCGCTACTTGGGAATTGTCGTTTGTGGCACCGGACTCGATCTTCGGGCGAAGAACATAGAGCTGAATGGATACAATAAAGTGCGAAACAATCGCACGACAAACAGTGCACGCAACTTCGCCGTCGGCTTCACACGCCAAAAAAGCGGGAAAAAAAAGAGGCGGTAGCCACGTGACTTCCGGCCACGAGCTTCTGTGCTCGTGCTTAGGTTTTGATTTTGAGCTGTTAAGATTTTTGGCATTATTAAAAATATGTGTGACTCAGTAGCAAAATATTGATTGGGAGTCTGATAACACCTTATTAAATCTCCTGGGAAACTTTTTTTGAGGGGGTGTCAGTGTTTCTTTAAAGGAAAAAGCATCGTTACATGATCATAATCAGGCTTCAGGTATTGCTTATAAATATTGTACTTTTTACCGTATCTTCAAAACTCTGGCGGTTCTCCCATTGGTAAACGCAGAAAAATATCAAGATTCAATTGGCTGAGACACATTTACCCACCCGTTCATTTATTCGCCGATATTACTTCCAGATAACAAACTCGTTCTAACCGGGCTTATACATCAAGGAGCCATGGATGTGTTTATAGAAGCATGGGGGGTCGTCTTGTGACCGGAAGGACGTGGTTCTGCGACTGCTTATTTGCTTTCGTCTCTCCTAGATCTACCAGAAACTCGAGAATCGAAATTAATTTCGCTGTCACAGTAGCGGCGAAGGTCGCATGGAAAAACCAGGCCTGTTTATGTTTTCTTCCTTACTTTCTTCTTTTTTTTTCTTTTTTTTTTAGGAGTGCATCACCGTTTTGGTATTCGGTATTTTCCTTTTTCCTTCGGAGCAAACATCCGAATTCCATTTGTTTGAAGAACGTTGTCGTTGTCGTCGCCACCATGGCGCCATCCTCGCTCTTCTTTTTTTATCTCACCCGTCGACCTTTGTGCAACCTATGCTCGATCATGTACGCAATTCACTCATTGCTGTAATAGCTGTTGCCAAAAAAAAAAAAGTCGGCAATTTGTTTTCTTTTTTTCAGTTTTGAGAGAATTTTTTTTTTTTTGACGATAATAATCCCTGGAGAAGGGAAACAAGGGGGACAAAGGACAATCACAAATCTGAAAACACAGCTATGTGACTGGTGCGCGACCGAAAAGTCCGCCTGGTCCTGGTATCGAACCAGGGTCCTCTCCATTTCCAGTGGAGCGCTCTACTAACTGAGCTAACCAGGAGTCAGACGTAAGTAGAGCAAACGAGTTTTATCAGCCGCCTCCAGTCTAACACCAACAAGAGTGAACGGCTTGCATTTTCAGGTTATGATGATAATGCAATTAAAGGCAAAGGTGCAAGCGAGTTAGACAAGAATTGCCATAATAATCCCTGGAGAAGGGGAACAAGGAGCACAAAGGACAAATTCAGATTTCTAAACACAGTTGGGTGGCTGGTGCGCGACCAAAACAATCCGTCTTTTTTGGTCGCGCACCATTCACCTAGCTGTGTGTTGCGATTTGTGTTTGTCTTTTGTCCCCCTTTCTCTCTTTCTGCACGGATTATTATCGTTGTTCTTGTCGAGGTCGCTTGCTCCTCTGCATTAATTGCAATATCACTATTTTCTTGCTTGCTACTTTAGTTGCTAGTAAAAAAAATGGAGGTGATAAGGAGAGAAAGGAAGGGAGGAAGACCAAGATAGAGGCCGCTCGCACGTGGGCCACTTAGGGACTAAGCCTAACACGCTCGATTTGGTGACAGTCGAACCGGAAAAATATGACCCGCTCTAATGACCTGCCTCGGGCTTTTGTGTCGGTATTTTCGGCCCAACCCCGCTTTCTCCGCTTTGGGATTCCGGCAGACGGCTTCTGGGACCAACTAGGGTGAGTGAGTAAGAGAGAAAGAAAGAAAAAGAGAGAGAGAGTAACAGAAGGACCGAGACGGCACAGGGAGCCGCCATTATGAGTCTCACATGCTTGTGACGACTTGGAGGGTGGTGGGACTCCGATCAACAAAGCCGAGGCGGGGACGAAACATTCTGGGTTGTGTACACTGCGTGAACGACGTCGCACGCGTGCTTTTCATGTTTCGTTTCTTTCTGCCTTGGTGTCGATCTCTCCTTGTTGCTTCCCGTTGCTCCAAGCGCGCCTTTATGGATCTCTTCCGACGAAACGACGCTGGGGAGCTGACTCAAAACTGGTTTCGATGGAGATGTCGCCGTTCTCAGAAACACTGGCGAGTCAGACGAGCCCCAGGAACAACGGGGGCACCGACACAAAAAAGGAAAGGAATAGAAAATAAAGGAAAGAGAGAAGTAAGGAGAGGAAAACGACACGTAGGTGGGCCCGAAATGCACAGGCTCATTAGCAAAGCGAGCGTCCGTCCCTCCCGTCGCGCGTACCTCACTTAGGGGTCCCTGGAAAATAGGGGGAAAATGGTGGAACCGATTGATTCTGTGGGTGGGAATCTGCGAGACCACGGCACGGCCTTGACTGCTCCGACGTCTGTCTTTCGACGGCGTTTTTTCTTGTACAGAAAGGGCGTGGATTGACTCGGCTTTTGGACGGCTCGGCGCTGCGGCTTCCTTCCTTGACCCGCGTGCTTCGTCGTGTCCTGTACTGTGGGTTTTACATAAGGTCCGTGCCCCCCGACTTTACAAAACTCGTGCTTTGATAATCTGCTAAACTTTTTTCTTTGTCTGTATTGTTTTGTTTTGTCAAACATTGCTGCACGGAACCCTAATTATGTGGTTCGCTACCGCACTCAAAGCTATAGTGGTCGTCGCGTTGAGTGACCATATGGTAGCGTCTGGCGAATGAGTAATCTGATTTTCCGTGTACTTTTTTTATTATACTTTTCTTGAGAATGTATTGAAGTGTGTGTCTCTGGTTTCACTTGGCTGTGAGTGCACCGCGAGGATTCGTAAATTGGCGCTCTTTGTTTTCACGTTATGTTTGTTATCCGAGATATTCGAGAGAAAGGCTAGCGTTGGACGCACTGCGTCCAAGACTGACCACTCTCTTAACGCAAACTAAAACTAGCTCCGTCATCAGTCCCGCGAAAACCCTCCACTGTTTTCAAGTAGCAGAGTGAACGCCGGAGAGGAGGCTAGACAAGGCGAGGAGGGACTCGCACCCTCTCCGGCGGTCGCTCTGCTAAGTGCAAAAGGTGGAAGGTACCGCGGGAGGAACTTGTCCCGCTTATCTTAACCTGCAGCAGGGTATAAAATACATTACACTTGTTAGACCGTAATTTGAATATCTGTCATTCGTCTGGTCCCCAACAATCGTTGGTATCAAATGTATAGAAAATACAAAATATCGTGCACTCAAACTTGTTTTATTTTCAGTATATTCACGAAACACAAGCATTCCTTCGCTAGTTATGCAAGCTAAACTTGAGATAGATAAATTCTGGTAGAAAAAAAAACGCAGAGGTCAACCTGGCTGAGGATGCTGGTCTGCTACTTCATATTTGGGGAAAGGGAAAGGGGGTCAGAAAATAGACGAAAGTGAAATTAAAGGGGCGAGAATTCCTAGAAAAGTTAAAGTTGCCTGTCCAGGCCAGATGTTCGAATAAACTCCACCAGTGCCTTGATAGCCTTAAGGCTTTCAGATGTTAATTTCCATGGACCTTGTATGATCGCCGTAGTTATTGTTTGGTTGGCAGGAATGGCTAAGAGCGTTCGCATGGATTTTATTTTTGAGTTAAAAGCTTCAAAGTGGCACAGGATGTGTTCAAGGGAGTGAACCGATGAACAACGTTGGCACATAGGTGATTCCATTTTGCCTATAAGGTGCAGATACCTGCTTGTATAGGCAACGTCGAGACGAATTTGGTGGGTTAGGCACTCTGTTTTCCGCGGAAGTCCTCGAGGGACTTTAAATTGAAGGTGGGGGTCGATGTTATGTAGCCGTCTGTAAAAGTTGTCGGGATTGTTCTACAGCGACGACAAGATGTCGTTTCCGAGTTGATGTACCAACCTGTTGGTATCTGATCGAGTAAACGGCACCGGTGTAATGACTGAGTCTTGTGCGCATCTCGGGCAGCTATGTCTGCGATGATGTTTCCTTTTATGACGCAATGACATGGAATCCACTGCAGGACGACGACGTGACCTTTTGGGGTACATTTTTCGTATTGTATGTATATGTTATGAATCAATTGTGGATCTTATGGGTTGATGGAATGTAGCCTCCATAAAATGATGATGCCAGCACTGGAAATCTCTCCGCGTCAATGTGGACGTGTGACCGGTAAGTATTGTGAATATGTTGCAATGTCAGTTGTCTAAGAACAGGTGTGGACAGAGTTGATTTTTTACATATTCCTGGAATAGGAGTCATAATCGACATCGGGGGATAAAACCATGGTGGAGTGGGTAAGGCCATTGCAGCGTCAAACGTCAACAGTAGGTAATCCTGTAGCAAAATTATTGACTAAAAAATCCCGCATTCTTTTTTTTGCGTTTAAACAAAGATTTTTAAACTATAATTTTGAAGTCGTGACGTGTGTCGCATATAAATGCGCATCGTCTCTTGTGTCCTGAAGATGTCAAGCGTTAAAACTCAAGCTTCAGCTACTGTTCCAATGTTGGAGGGGCATCTTGGCAATCCCAGGAGCGCTCGTAAAGCTTGTGCGAATAGACTTCGTATCATGTTCGAGATTGATATATTGTGCATCTCTGGAAGGCTATTTCGAAAAAGTCATATAAAGAGATATGTGTATAGTTTTAGAAGGGCCCAGACAGACAGGCTAAACTTGATTTATACCCGATCAAACGGAAACTATGGCGACTGTCGTTCTTACACAGAATTTACTTTTATAATAGTGACATCAGAGTATTAACCATTTTGTTCTTAGCCCGAGACTGAGGCAGGAAAAGAGAAAAGTTTCAAAGTAGAAGAAAAAAAAAAGTCTCGGGCTCAGTTTCGGGCTAAGAACAAAATGGTTAACATCCACCAGCTCGCCTGCGCACTCACTGCATTATCAGAGTATTACTGTTAAGTTCAACTCGATCATTTTTTCCTTGCATTGATAACATGGGTAAAGTTCGCCTAATTTTAGCTTCATTTCTATAATTCATTTACTCTACCTTGCCATTAATAATAACGGAAAGGAACACCCTGGCCAAAAGCATCGTGACCCACAGTCACCATACCACATTTATAGCACAACTAACTGAATATTCGCAGCTGCACTTACAACATAACCATCAACTAAATTTTTCTAGTTATTTTTGTAAATAATCTATTTGTTTTGGTTATTTTTTGTAACACAGGGTCTGGCCTTTCGCATTATAGCTTTTCAGTGCAAACTTTTATCATACTTTCTACAACTCCTCGCCCCTTGTCGTTCAGGTCCGTATGGGACCTGAAAGTTGAATAAATGCGGGGGATGAGGACGAAAATCATGATGATGATGAACTGTCATGTGATCATAGCGATGAAGTGAAACAGACTTAATTAAGGTGAAGGTCTTATCACTGCGACCATCCGAAGTTCCCTAAAAGTGTATAAATTGACTAGCTAGAAGTGATCATAAACACCCATACATACCCCTATCTCAGAAGTACCGCACAGAGTTGGGCGAAGGAGAGGTATAAGATTCTTGTATAAGGACGTGCTTTCCGCACCCGAGTGCAGAAGCAAATGCAGAATTAGCAGAGGCTGCTCACAAGCACCTACAAGAAGCACGCCGAACGTGTAATAGTAAAGCTTATCTAGAATAAAAAGGAGCAATATTTGTTCAAGCGTAATAAACATAAATGCAGCGGAAGAGAGGCAAGGATACAAAGCGTTAGTGCCGTCTTCTTTGTGTCCCTGTCTGTCCTTCACTCGACTTATGTTTAGCGACATCTAGTGTAGCCTGCACTCGTGTAGAACTCAAGCCGCACTGAACTTCCATTAAATGCTACTTATTGAGGCTACCAAAAGTTGCACTGAACGGATGAGGTCAAGTGAAGCTTTCTCTCATACTTGCAGGACACCAGCGGAAGCTGGACTCAGCCCACTCGCACTGAGTGCAGCAACTGAGGCTGCACTGAGCTTCCTTTAGGTGCAACCTGTCGTGCCCACGAAAGTTGCACTGAACGTATAAGAAGTTTACGTTCGTCCCATATCCGCGCACTCGCCCCGGTAAAAAAACATCACGAGGTTCGTTGTTCTCTCGTTCCATTGTTTGCTTCTCGTTTTAGGGATTGTTAGTTCAATTGCCTCGGGCGATGTGTGCGCTGTGGCAGAGAGGTGATAGGGAAGCGGGCCGCACAGCTTTTTTCTTCCCCACGCTACGATTCCAGGAAAACATTCCGTCCCTCTCCTATTTACAGTCTTCCTAAAATCACCGGGAAGGTTTTTTTTTTCCTTTATAGCCTAAGCTTGCAGTATGCATCTAGCCTCCGGGCCTCCCTCTCATACTCAATTTGGGAAGTGAAGCAGCCAAGAAACCGACCAAGCAATAGTCCCAATGGACGAGAAAAAATATTAGAACATAAAAAAAAGTTTGCAATATTAAAAGTATAAAAAGTTGAAGGGAAAGGGGGTCGAGATGGGAGAGTGAGAGAGCAGCGGGTTCCTTTTTTCCCCTTTTTGTTGCCTTAGAAGAAAATAGCAGAGGCGGTAGAGGCAGCGCGGTGGCTGTCTGTTGCTGCTGCTGACGCTGCTGGTGCTGCTGCTGCTGTTGCTATCGTTGGTTTCGGAGCGACTCGAAAGGCCCTTTTGTGTAGCTGCCGAAAGCCGCATCGGTTTTCTTTGTACCGCGCCGATTGAGTCTTCTGGACGTCCGCTCGAGGAAAAACCCCGGGCGGGGGATAAGGAAGGGCGCAGGGGGAGAATGGGGAGAGAGAGTACGGAAGGGGAGCTCTCCCCGAAAAGAGCTTACAGTGTTGTTGTTTTTTGTGGGTTTTCTTCTTTCTTTTTTGTATTTTTACATTTATAATATTTAGTTTTTTTTTGTTGTTTTTTTTCGTCGGTGCCGCGGCCGACTGCGTGTGTTGGGATGGTGGTGGTCCGTCACCCATCTGGCGGAGCGCTCTCTTTTGAAGGGGAGGGCCATCCTGAGTGCGCGTTTAGGTTCTCGGCGTCTTCTGTGGTAATCACTTGTTGCCGCCCTTCGTTTCGCCTTCCGCCCTCGAGCGGGCCGTTTCTTGGTGCGGCGAAGATGCAATCTCAATTCTTCCTCCATTCATTTCTTTCCGATGAGCGATCCCCCTTATACCTGATGGTCGCACACGTCTGCTGCTCGGGTACACCCAAGAGTCTAGGGGATTGGATGTCCAGAGTAGAGAGCGTCTCTCGTCAGCGTTGTCAAAACCAGGCAGAATCTTGGGCCGTATAGATCGTTCCATTCATCGCCTTCTGCGTGCTACCATCATTGTCTACTGGGCTCTGGAACGCGTTTATTTTGTATGGTTGGGCCTCGGAGACAACTTTTCTTGGCAATGCAGTCAAAGTTGCGGGCACGCGTGCTCTCTCCCTTCTTGAGCGCTGATTAAAGCTGAGCGCCAACTCTCCTTTTCTCCTCAAAAACGCAAAGAAAAGTTGTCCCTGAGTATAGTCACGTAATATTTCAAAAGTGTTTTATGTACATTAAGACCTCAAATTTACGCGGATTATTTTTTTTGAAGGAACCACGAAGATAGTTAACGTGGCACTACCTACGTTGGAATTCACGGTGCTTCCCAACCACGCGAGCGTTGGACTTTGACAGCAGAGCGGTAGCCCCGGATTTGAGGTAGGGTTCCCACATGACGCGAAGTTGAAACGATAAGCGCTAGCCCTCAGCATTCAATACTAACGCCATCATGAGATGATCATAATTGGCGTACAAGCTGGACACAAGTGCCGTATCAGCGGAGCGACATGTGTGTGCAACAACCTCAGGTCTAACCCTATCCTTGACCCCACCTTGTCGCGGTGACGTCTTATTGTGCGCCATTCTCACTTCGTACATTGTGGCTCACATTCTTGTTGGCGAGACTCCAGACTTGATGAAAGGGTCAGGTTTAAACATGTTTACATATAAACATCCGCATTACGATTGTCTAAGTACTATAATAATGGAACATCATAATGAAAGCCAACTAGATATGGTCAGTGGTCGCGCGCGACTTCATTTATGTAGCGCTGTTGAGATAAACAAGAACCCGTTACTTTTTTTAGTTTTACTGTGAATAAACGCGTTTCTTGGAGGGTCTCCTCAAACGAGTAACAATTGCGGGTATTTTTCGAGGGAACAATGACTATAAGCCACACCTAACATTCTTGTACTTATCTTATGTCAACCTCAGCGGGACCCTATCTTTTCGTTGAAACTCGTTTCGTGGAGATTACGTTTCGTAGACAACGTTTCACGGACACGCGTTTCATGGACACAGGTTTCGTCGACGCGAATGTTTCATCGACACTCGTTACGCGAATTGCACGATGTAAGAACGTTTGGTTTCGCGTGTATCACTGTGGTGTGTGCTAACCCATCCGGCCGTCCCGTTTATGCCGCTTCGCGGCGACAGTCTGTGGCGGCTAATTACAAAATGTTAACCCACCTGACCCACCCGTACACGCCGCTTCTCGGCAACAGTCTGATGCAACTTATTACGACAAAAAAAAGCTAATATGAGTTGTTGATGAAGCGATTTGTCGATGAAACAATCTGTCGTGAAGCTGTTGATGAACGATCTGTCGATGAAACGTCGTCCTATGAACTGATTGCCACCGACCTCAGCCGCCATGTTAAAAAGCTTCTGTTTTTTTTTGTTTTTTTCTCGTATAGCATAAAATATGTTGTTTTTTTAGCACAAAATTACGTGCCACTTCGCTAGCGTAGAACTTGAGAGTGAGACTTATGGGGACGCTAAGAACAAATTAGAGCAATTAGTCGCAATATGCATTTTGGTCAAGAAAGCTTCATTAAAGGACACTGAACTCATTTTTGGAAAAGGTCGTTTTTGATTTTATATTGTTTAAAATGCGTCAGTTCTCACATTTACCAAGTCCTATATAATATTTCATAACCGCCTATTCATCTCACGGCAAGAAAAAAACATGTGGACTCTTGTTTTCGCAGACTACACTGTGTGGACCAATGAAACACCATACAATACGCGCAGATTCCGAATGATTTTATTATAACTCGTTTCGAAGAGAGTCTGATAGGTACATATTCAGATAAGACTCCTCTTTTACACCGCGGGCGAAGCCATTGCTTGCAACTCGCCGACAAGTGCCCTTCGTCGACCACTTCACTCGGAAGAAAATTCTTCCCAAAAAGGGCGTGTCGCGATCTTTGAACACGCTTTTAACGAGGAAATAAGCTACGCACGATTGTGACTTTGGGCTTGTTGGGGTGCTTAGAGCGTCTAGATTGAGTTGTCACCACAAAAGGACGATCTCAGAATCGACTTAAGTGCCCCTTTAAGTTTCACATAAACACCATTCGCAACGTTCAGTGATGGTGGTAGCGGGGTTTGACAATTGGATTTCCACTTCACTATCAATAATCACATGAAAAACATCCTTGCTTACGCCTCTTTACAAAAATTAAGTATTTCAAGTTTACTCGTGTTCACAGGGGGCACAGTTAGGATCATGTACGAATCACAAACCCAAGCGCGATTGCTCATTCAGATGGCCACAATTTTGATAACCGTCAGCATAAGCCATATTGGATTCTAATCTAAGTCACGCGAGTTTGTACAGTACACCTTTATACTGTAGTTAATGCCCTTTGAAAAGTATAAAAGTGAGCCATGGGGAGTGTCTGTTTATTACAAATTGCAAGGGTTCCTATCTGACTGAAGACAAACCTGATGCACCATACCGTCGCTGCCATCTTTGTAAATGCTCCGTGTCTGGGTGGAATGGGGAGGCAACGTGTTTGGTCAAGAAAACAAGGCACTCACTGTCCAGCATTGCTTACGCAAGGCTGCTGTGTTTAAATATTTATAACAAGATATATGGGGAAAGAGTTATACCAGGTAGCTGACAGCTCAGATTTAAACCACAGCTTAATTATTTTGTTCCGGATGGAGAGTCGGGACTCAGGGATTGAGTTTTAGTTCTCGGAGTCAGTGTGTGTTTTGAGACTTCCGCACTGCTTTTCGGACGAAACCATCGGTACAGAACGCACCAATAAAACACAATTTCGGCCGTTTAGTAATTATTTTGGCAGATAAGTCCTCGTTTTGCAATGAATCCTTACTTTACGTTTGATGTGTGCGTGTTATTTGCTTTGTTTTATAAATGCGTGCACGTTCAAGAGATTAAAAACAAACGAGCTTACTCTTATTTGGGCCAGTTTCAAATTTAATATCTTTCAACCGCTGAAAAAAAAAAAGTTTAGTTAAAGAATTGCATACAGGCCAGGCTAACCGGGATATTTACCGCTGCAGCTTCAACGATATCAATAAAAACGGGTGTAGGAAAGAATGTCCCCGGAAAAATGTCCCCAGAAAAAAAGTCCCCGGACAAAATGTCCTCGGAAAGAAAGGCCCCAGAGTGAAAAATAGGAAAAAATGTCCCCAAGGGAATCTCTATCTCTGGGTTTCCCTGAACCTCATGGCCTTCGGGCGGTCCGGTCATATGTCCTTCGTTATGACGAACACTCTGGTTGTAGGCTTTTGTTGCCCCGTCGACAATCAAGGCTCCTTTGCGTGATGTCGCGCTTGACACAGCGACCAGCGGACGCCTGATGCCAGGTCCTTCAGTTTCGTGTACATGTACCCATCCACGCACAACTTTCTTCTTCCCTTGTTGGACTTCAAGGTGTCCATTCTGGAAATATATGTCCTACTGTTATGGATATTAGTTATTGAAACTGTACAGCGTTTATCAATATCAGTCGTTAAGTAGAATTGAGACAAAGCTTAAAATACTTAGGGAAGCTAAGATTTGCTGCAAGTTAGCAATCGTAAACTAATAAACACGAGTAAATCCATTATTTATCAGAAAGCAAATTGCACTTTCATTTATTGATAGAATGATAAAAGAACTCGCCTCACAGAAGCCTCCATGTACCCCATGTGAATGAACTCCGCTGACCAAGCATTTGACCACACGATACGAACAAAACCAACTATCTAAAACTTATGAACTCTGTCGACAAAGTCATATCCGGTTTCCAAAATACCCCACAATAGATTACTTCGGTATTTGTGACCGGACAATGACAGGATCGCCCGAAGGCCATGAGAATCAGGGTAAACCCAGCGATAGAGAACCCTTTGCGGACATTTTTTCCTACTTTCCACTTGGGGCCTTTTTTCCCGGTGACATATTTTCCGGGGAGTTTGTTTTTTTTTTGGTGGAGAAACTTTTTTCGGGGACATTCTTCCAGAAGCACCCCAATAAAAATAGAAAAATCACAAGCGACATGTCACCGCGTATACGAGCTCTGTTCGTGCGAGCAAGAAGTCTCGAATTTTCAAAAACGAAATAGTCCGAGCAAGTCGTACGCGCTAGTTCGGCAAGACGTGAGCGATTTGGAATTCTACGATGCCGGGGCGGTTTACCGTACATGACATGATGTAGAGGTTAAAGCAAATTAAAACAGGAAGCAGCTCAGTAATTGTCTTTCTTTCTCCCTACTGCTTCATAGTTTTTCGTTGTTGTTTGTTGTTTTTTTTCGTCGTTATGCACAGCTTTTTCTTTGTTTTTTTCCTTCTCTTTCCTCTCCCCATACGTCGGAATCTCGCAGTGAGAAAATACGGTCGTTACTGCTGCGAAATATCGCCGGCTGCGCCTGTATTCGTGGTCGAGTGTATACGAGCGCATGCCTTGCCTTCCATACACACACACAAAAGCATACACACAAACACATACAGTCGACCGAGTTCGACTCCGGTAATTGATGGTGGACGATCCTCCGGACGAGACCTGAGCCGGGCTCTCAGCCGAGACAAGCCAAACCAAACCGAGCCAGAGCGGAGTACGGAGCCGTGCTGTTGCTCTCCTCTGCTGCCCCAGAGTTGTTCTAATGGCCGCCAGCGGGCCGTGATGAATGGACGCTGGGCTCGCGATGACCAGCAGATAACCGCGCTGGCGAGGTCTCTCGCTTTTCGACGTCCGGCATGGCTCCTCCTTTTGTTTTCGTCTTCTCCGTTTGCGCCAGTTGGAGCCGATGGCCAGCTATAGCTTCCCTCTCGCCCGCGGACCCACGCTTGTCGCCAGTCTCTCTGCCCCATCCATTCCTTTTCTCTCTCTCTTTCTTGGCTCCTTTCCCCCTCTCCGGTATATTTGTGCTTCTCTCGATCCATATTTCGTGGGTTATCGTTATCCGGTATCGTTGAGTGTCACGGTCGGCCGGACTCGGATGCAATGGGAATGTCTACATTCCGAGATGAGCGACCGCTGAACCCGAAAGCGTTATCGAGCTACCTGTTTGTTTCTCTTGATTTTTTGTTTGTTTTTGTTTTGTTTTTGTTTTTTTGTTTAACGAACGACAGTTTTAGCCTACAGGAGCGTGAGGGATATCCCACTACGGCGTGCGCTGTGGTACTTTCCTAATGTAACAAAGAGTGAATGAAGGAGTGTGGGGCCCGACGACACAGAGATTTAATGCTATGATTCTAGGGCGAGTTTCCACGGTGCGGGAGTTTTAAGCGACAATAAGTTGACGTCCACATGAAACGCAGCTAAACTGGCGCCCTCGAGGTGACTGGTAATCACTGAAAAAATTCACCCTGTTCGGGATTTGGTCGAGTGACCCCTCCAAGACTAGCGGGAGCACTGTACCAACTGAGCTCACCCGAAGCTGGTAGTGTAGAGCAAACGGATGTTTACAGTTGCCACCAGTCTTGATCAAAGCCACCGTAAAACCATTATATCAAACCATTAACGTCTAAACGTTGCGGTTTTGATATATGATCGAGACTGGTGACAACTGCTAACATTCGTTTGATCTAGTGACTACTAGCTCCATGGCTAGCTCAATTGGTAGAGCGATCCGCTAGTGTTGGAAAGGTTCGGTATTGAATCCTTGGTCAGGCCGATTCTTTTCAGCAGCCCCCAGTCTCCTAGAAAACGCCAGTTAGCTCCATTTCAGGTTGAAGTCAATTTATCCTCGCGTAACACAAAATAGCTAAGAAATCGAATCGCTCCCAGGCCCGCCCTCTCTCGCACCCTTTTTGTTTCAACATGATGTTCAATATATCTGGCAAGTCTAGAAACCCGGGACGTGAATTACTACTTTCCACGCCCGGGTTAATCTATATATATATATATATATATATATATATATATATATATATATATATATATATATATATAAATCGAACATATGCAGATGAATGAACCGTAATTAATCCAATGAATCAAAGAATTAAAGTTTTCAGGAACCCGCAGAAAGCCGAAAAAAGGGCGGAGCCAGGATTTGAACTCTGGGCCTCCCAATGTCCGGTCGGCTGTGCTAACCCGACCGGACATTGATTACGATCGGATATATACATATATATATAGATAATATATATATATATATATATATATATATATATATATATATATATATATATCTTAATAATGTTTAAACAAGCAGTCTACATGCATTCAGTATTTTTTTTTTTGCGGCAAAGCTTTCGAAGTGATCTTTAACTCCACCGATCACGACTGCAACGGGGTAGAAAACCACTCCCCGATATTATATCAAAAAAGCTCGAAGCTAGTAGAATTACTTCGAATACTGACGAATCAAATCGTAAAAACCCCAGCCGATATTATAAAGTAACGGTGGATAACATTTTTAGTCAATCTAATAGAAATTCACACATCATTACGGTTTTCGAGGCGCGAGCAAAGTACAAATTTAGTAATCACCATTTCGAAAACGAGCCATTCAATACTTAGGTTAATAAAATCGCAACTACAAGTTCTGCTACTTCGAGGGAGGCTACATAGACACGTGAAATACCAGGCTCGACTGAGTCGCCAACCTTCAGATCTCTTCACAAAGTGTTCCAAGAAGTAATTAGAAGTTAAGATCAACAGCAAGGTCTTCCCAACCACTTGTGGGTAACATTTGTCGCATCTTGAGGCACGACGCTGTATGCGTGATAAGATTAATATTCGAGAGAGATAAAATATATCCAGCTATAGTACTATACAATCGATCGCGTGGTAATATTTTTTTCAGGACTGCAGAAAAGCTTGCGCCTGGGCGTATGCAGCTCCCGCCACAAGAGCTGAGACTTTTTACCTTGAATGCTGCTCGTGACGCTTATGTTAAAACTATGAAAAATTAGATAAGAGAACGAAGACCGATGCCAGACAGCTCGATACTTTCGCTTCCCACAAATCAAGAGTGCAGATCCATGCTCAGCAGTCGATGGGGCCAGGGGTTTACCCAGGAATTTAAATTAGGAGGGGGGGGGGGTCCAAATTTTTATGGGAGGGGGGAAGGGGGCATTGAGAACAGAGGAGTCGCTGCGAATTAAGGGGTACCTTCAGAAAAACGAGAGGGAATGCATCCCTCCCCCCAGGGTTTGTGTAGGGAAATCACGGGATGGAGCCATCAAGCAGCTCAAAAAGTACTGCGTCACGCTATCTATTCGTATATCAACCGGCTCAACCAATCCAGGGCAGGATCGTGCCGTAACCTTGTTACCTACGGTTTTATGTCGTCTAGCCTTTGACGGCGCTCTTATTTATGATAGAACTAAGTCACCGATCGTGATGCCAAACGATGGGCGTCCAGGCAATCGTTGACGCTTTGTGCCGAGTGACCGCGCGTTCCATGATAGGGAGTTTTAGCTGATCGTTAAAACTTTCCGCTCCGCTCCGAACTTGCCCAACTGCGCATGCGTAGCCGCCTACGCTCAATCTCAGAGCGGCCGCGCATGCGCACTAGAGGTTGTGCGCCGCTCCGAAGAGCGAAGCGGTCGCACGAAATCGCTCTAATCTCCAAAACTCGCTAAAATTCGCGCGCGCAGCGAGCGAATGGGCCATTACTATCGCTTGCCCTCCTTTGTTATCGTCAATGGTAAACCAAATCTGGTCTATATATGCTATCCGGAACACGGCCTGGTTACTGCGGGGCCATTCGACATCACTGCCGTAATATTAGATTCATACACAACGAAGGAAGGAGGTAATGAATGCAAGCCGGTGGACGAAACAGCCCGTAGAGGATAAACGACGACGATATATCTATAAGCGATACGAGCGCGCGCACGCACAAAAGCTACGCTTCCTTTCCTGGACGGACGGCGGCAGGCGTTCCCCAGCCGGAAGGAGTCGGGACGAAAGCCGGAACCTACTTCCGGTCTCGGAAGCCCGACCCTGCTAACGCGCGTAAGCATCAGGGCCAGGAGGGGTGGGTCAGGATTGCAAGCCTCGTTGCCGGGTACTGTGTTGTTTCAGTTCCTACAGATATACTCCGTTTCACCATAACCTGGCAAGCGACGGAGGCTACGGCCCGAAAGAGCCAATCAGCGCGTCGATCTGAGGCACGTGACATCATATCGTCGGAATAATCTCGCTCCTGCGGAGAGCTGTGACGTGTTTCGCCCCTTTACTCTGATTCGCTCAGGGGTGCCGTAGCGTACGCTATATGCCAAGCCATGGTGAAAGGAACTATGTACGCGTCGAAGACTCGGTTTCCTGAAGCGGGGGCACTGGGTATTTTGTGTCGTCGTGCAGGTGTCGTCCCGCTCGCAGATTTGCCCACTTCAAACAAAAGCGTTTGGGGGCGGTACTACTCCGCTGGTTATTCGTTCTATGAACTGCAAAGGCCCTTTGATGTGTTTCCTATTACTTTGACAGACGGAAATGGATTGTGCAGACGCGCTTTTTGCGTGCTTGTGTGGGAATGGTTTTGTTAGGGAAGTTGTTTACTGTCGGTTCTAGAGGTTCACAATTTTCTCATTTTACTGTACAAGGATTTTAGTGGGTTTTCAAGCGTGGACTGCGGAAATGTCTCCGAAATGTACAAACGTGCTATAAAAATGTGTGTGCGATGAGCTGAGACGAACGTAAACTATCACCGATAATTGGCAACAAACAAAGCACAGCAGGTAATTTAAAATCTCCAAAAGTCGATGCAGAAAGCGCCTTTTTTGAAATCAGCCACTTTATCCACAACCATCACTTATTTTGTCTTTCTTTTTTTCTAGTTTATTATTTTCCTTCATGTTCGAAAGGTAATTTTGAAATATATATCGCAAAAAGTTTTTTTTTCGGCACCATATTGTCGCGCTTAAATGGTACACCTATATAGGTTCGTAAACACAGGTCATGCTTCTACAGGTTTGTTCAAACATTAGAAACAATAAGTATTGACGAAGAACACGGAGAATCCAGTCGTAATAAGAGATTGGAGATAATTATAGTACGGCCTGTTCAAATAGACTCTACTCTCCGAATGAAAATCGAATTCTATCTTTCTTTGCGTATTTTTCTTTTTCTTTTTTTTTTGTATTTGTTCCGGCATCTTATGTTACGTGACCAACTTTTCTGTATTTTATTTATTCTTCTAATTTTTTTTTTTCAATTCTGTGTTTCTTTTATTTATTCTCCTCGTCGTCTGCCGTCGAACGAGCCTTGAGGAAAGCAGGAAAGAAGGTCAATAAAGACAAGGGTGGGCAAAGCAGAACCCAAAACGTATCGGCGCTGGAGATCTGCCCCGTCCGTTCCGCAGACACTTCACTGAATTCTCGGGCACAGTACAAACATACCTCGAAAGAGACAAGCGTTCGCTGGTTCTACACGTACGTGTGCATTTCCCTCTCTCTCTTCTGTCGCAGCTACCACTTCTGCTAAATCCACATTGCTTATTGCTCTTACCCATGACACAGAGAAACAAAGCTGCTTTCATTGAATGAGCGCGTTACAACCTGCACAAATTAAAGTAAAAACATGACCACAGAGTGAAAGATAATAATAATAATAATAAGTTTATTTCGACATGCATATGTCTGGGAGGCTGCGGCAAAAGAAGACGCAAAGTCCTCTGACGTGGCCACCAGCCCCCATTACAGCACTCGGCACGTACCTCTAAGGATACCGGGAAAAAAAATGAACATCAATTACCTAAGTTACATCAAAATAAGTCCACGGATGAAAACATTTGAAGAGTCACAAAGTTGAGTAAAAAGAACAAACACTGTTACGTATAATATAATTGATCACATTTGCACATTTGAACTAATGGCACAAGTGGCAGGTGCATATTATTCGATTGAAAGAAAATACAATTTGATCATTTTCCTAAACATCTGGAGATTGCTACAGTTATGTACCGTTTGAACTATATATTTGCGTGATTATTTAGTAATTCAGCAATTTGATAATGAATTGTTTGAGTACCATAGTTTGTTCTAACGTTTTGTTTGGTGTAAAAGGTGTGTCTAAGAGTGTAATCGGCAGGCTTATGAAGATAGGCGTTGAAGAAAGAGGTCAAGTAGCGACATGCTGTTTTTTTCCCTGCCTTCCCCTCTCAGATGGAGAGAAAATAAAAATTGATTGATTGATTGATTATCTCGTCAAATATAATGTTCGCTAATTTAATAGAAAAAACATGTTTGATGGGTAATAGCCTGTATTTTTTCGAATGTGGGCGATGTATGCTGAATATAACCTAAATTATCTATGAACCTAACGGCCTTCTTTTGTAAAAGAAAAACTTTTTCAATGTTTGTTTTCGTCGTGGTTCCCCAAACTAAAAGACAATACTGTAGGCGGGAATACACAAGAGTGTAGTAAAGCTGCAGTTATAAGCCAGTTTGGTAACAAGTGTCTGATTTTATTCAGTATACCAATTGAACGTGATATATCACATCTAATTTTATTTACATGGTTCGTCCAACTTAAAAACTCCTCAAACCAAACCCCAAGGAACTTATGAGCCGAAGTGCTTTCTATCGTAGAGTTTAAAAATGTAACATTCAACTTACGCTGAACAGGTTTATCTCTGGACCTGAATTTAACATAATTTAGTCTTCGCTGTGTTTAACTCTAGTTGGTTAGACCGCAACCACTGAGATAGCTCATTAAGCCAGCAATTCGCACACTGTTCAATTTCATCGAGATTTGTCCCGGAAAAGAAAACGTTGGTGTCGTCCGCGTACAGGATAATATCGGGGGTTCGCGGTATATTAACTATGTCGTTTATATATGCCAAAAATAACAAAGGTCCGAGGATGGAACCCTGAGGAACGCCGTACTGTATCAGGGAAGTATGTGATTTAAAACCGTTTAGAGATGTGAATTGTCTTCGAGCTGATAAGTAATTCTTGATAAGTTCGAGAGCTAATCCCCTTATACCATATCGTTGTAGTTTTCCAAGAAGAATATCATGCTTTATAGAGTCAAAAGCTTTTCGAAAATCTAGGAATATACCGAGTTTGTAAAGTCGATTTTCTATGTTACTTATTATTTTGTTTTTTATGCATAGCAAAGCTGTTTCTGTTGATTTTCCTTTCTGAAACCCATACTGACAAGATGTTATAATATTATTGTAAAGAAAATATTTATAAAACCTAGTGTTTATTACCTTTTCTGCGATTTTTGAAAATAATGGAAGCACTGATATGGGCCTATATTTGTTTAGGTTAGTTAATGTACCGCTTTTGTGTATAATACAAACTCTAGCTAATTTCATTTTATTAGGAAATATACCAGTTTCAAGAATTCTATTGCATATATGAGCTAGAGGAGAACAAATCCAGTCTTTTACTGCTTTGGTGGGGGCTACCTTCAATTCATCATGTCCAGAGGCGCTATTGCACTTCAACGAGACAATTATATCATTAATTTCTGTTTCATTGGTGGGAGTCAAAAATATCGAGTTAGCTAAGTTCATGGTTATGTACGTTTCATAGTTGCTCTAGTCCATTAATGTGGGAACACTGCCACCTGCAGTCAAAAAATGCAAGTTGAACCTCTCGGCCAGTGACACGTGAGAATGTGTCCGATCATCTATTGTGAGTTCATTTGGTATGACATTAGGGACAGGGGATAGTACGTCTTTAACAGTCTTCCATACTTTTTCTGGGCTATTTTTTATAGATACAAATTTATTTGTATAATATCTAACTTTCGCTTTTTTCAAATCTACAGCCAGTTTATTACGTTGCTTTTTGTATTCAGTCAAAATGTTAAGGTCTCTAGTTTTGATAAATTTATCGAACAGCTTATTCCTTCCTTTTATTCTTTTGTATAACTCTGCAGTAACCCATGGTTTCTTTGATTTGTTGTGCTTTTTATACTGAACACGAGGAAAAGCTGAGTCATAACATTCTCCTATTCTTTCCACGAACTTATCATACGCTTCATCAGGGTCTAGTTCGGTTAGAACATCGTTCCAGTTATCGTTCTAAATGAGTATGGTAAACTGTTCAATATTTTTCTGGTTACTAGTATGGCGATAAGTCAGCTTTTCATGTGCGCTAGATTGCTTACTGCCCGAGTTCTTCCAGCAGATAAAACAAAATATACGAAAATGATCGCTTAGATCCACCGAAAACACGCCGGCTCTTGTGCCATGAGTTTCATAATTGGTTATACAAAGATCAATCAAAGTTTCAGTGTGTTCCGTTATTCTCGTAGGCATGTTAACTAAGTTTGTACAACCAAATGACTTATTATTTCAAGAAATTCAACTTTCGGCAGTTCATTAGACAGTATGTCTATATTAAAATCGCCTACTAGGACAATCTGAAAATTCATGGAAGTAACATACTCCAGTAAGCCTGTAATGAAACTAAAAAATATACTCAAGGATCCGTTTGGTGGCCTGTATATTGCAGCAATAACCGTTCTACAACTTTGAACCACTAATGATTCATGATTATAATCAACACCCGTGAAGTCTGGAATAATTTTATATTTCAGACCTTCGCGCAAATAAAGTGACACTCCACCTCCTTTCCGGTTTGTACGATAGATTTGTTCGCTCTTGAAATTTTTGAAGTTAATAACATCACAATCTCCGGTAAACCACGTCTCTGTGAATGCCAAAATATCAAAGCTATGAGTTAGTGAGCTTAAAAATATTTCAATCTCATCACTTTTATTTCTAATGCTCCTCGCATTTAAATGAAACAGAGATATGTTTGATTTGTTCATCAAGGTTTCGCATCGTTTCAGTTTATTAAAGGATTCACAGTTATAATAACAGTTATCAGTAGAGGATCCTTCCATTTCGTAGATAACACATTCCGATTGGTTTGAAACATTCAGTGTATCTCTGCAGAATAGTCTTAGCTATTGGTCTATTTTTTACAATACAAGCAGGAAGTGCGTGACATAGATTTTTTGTCCTGGAAAAACAGAGGGAACCCGCCGCACATACGTCACGGGTCACATTCATAACTTTGAAACAGAACATCGTCTGGCTCTCTGGGATACCAGATATCAGTAATAAAACAATGCTGAACATGTAACAAAATAAATTAAGATGTGGACATGTATCTTCAGTATTAGTTAGAAGATTTGGTGCGCTTAAATTACACATTTTAAAAGCTTTTTTAACTGATATGACATCCCGTACATAACGTTTGAAAGAAGTGGTGGGATAACAACCGCACACCATGATTATAATCCGGGTAGCTATACAAGTGCCTACTCTATTTTTTCCAAGTCACTTTCATTCTTGATACGGATGGGACGGTCATTCGTTTGCTTCCTAACAAAAATCTTTCCGTCCTTCTGCCATACGAATTGGTAGTGCTTCTCCGCCACCTTTGTTTTGGTCAGCCACAGTAGCCTTTTCGTTTGGGGCGTCAGGTTGTCCATTACCCGGATATGCGACGGGCTTTCCTTAAGCACAGCCCTCTTCTCGAACCACCGATCTCTTGTGAATCGGGAAGTAAACCTAATCAGAACAGGAGGAACCTTGTCTGGCTTACCAGGCAGTAAAGCCTCAATGTCTCCCTCGGTTAGCTCAGTAACACCCAGCAGGTTCGCCACCTCCTTCAGTCTGTTCAGCAGGTTTTCGTTTGCGAAACATGGAAGACCATGCACCTCCAGGTTCTGCCTTCGGCTGTACTGTTGCAGTTCATTTCTTTCATGTTTTAGGTACTCGACTTCTTTTTGTGTTCCGCTGTTTTCTAACTTTTCTACACGTTTCTTCAGTTCTTTTATGTCTTGGTTTTGTTTCTTTATCTCCGCAAGCACTTCATCCTATAGCTATCGGACATGCTTTGCACGGACTGCTCAATCTTATCTACTGTTTCCTTCATGGAAAGAAGAGAGTCTACTTTTTTCCTGATTGACATGATTACGTCTAGCTTTTTCATGATTTCATCTATCTGACCCCATCGCTTTTCTTCTTCTAGATTCGTTGAGTTACTTGAGTCACTTCCTTTTGTTTTCGCGATGGTGCATGTGGCACATTGCCACGACTCTTTTGTTGCTTCAGACGTTTTTTTCAGCTGGGCTTTTGTAACCCCTGAGCACTTGCCCATATGGTAGCTAAAGCCACACTCAGTACAAGTCATACGAATATTATCCGAGAAGCCCTCGTGGCATGAGAGACACACATCAGCATCTGCCATCTTTCCGTTTTTGTTTGGAAAAAGCAGATTCTGCAACTAGTGTAGACAGTAGCAGCCGGGGCAGCAGCGATAGCAGATACTTATCGAAGCTAAAAGAATAATGAACTTAAGCACCAACCTGCAATACGAAGGACGGTCGAAATTTAGCCTTATGCCGGCAAACTTGCTATCGCTGCTGCCGAGCGCGAGTGAAGACGATCTTGCGTGGACCCAGCTTTTTCTAATGTCCCTTCGGTGACGTCACAAACCACGTGCTTGGAAGGAACAGATCGCTGACAGACTGCTGCTCTTGGTCTGTTATGATGACTCGGCGAGACTGTTGCACGTGTACGGTGACCAGGCTTGCGGCAGGACGGCTTGCGGCGGGACGCCTGCAATACGAAGGACAGTCGAAATTTAGCCTTATGCAGGCCAACTTGCTATCGCTGCTGCCGAGCGCGAGCGATGATTCTTGAAACCTAGTAAAATGTTCAGGGAAAGCTGATGAAGAAATTAGTCTTTTGTGAACTAATTTCATGGGTAGTCTGTGGACTATACACGCTTGAAAGTTGAAATCTTACGCGCTGCCGGCTATACGAGGTTTTGTTAATGCGAAAGCATTAACTGTCCCATGGAGCGAACCAACGCCGTTAGCTTTTGAAGCAGCGCAAACGGCACCTTCCCCTGTCCCAATGGCAATATGCCTGTCGTCTGTAGCAGAAATCTAATGAATCCAATTGGCTAGCAAGCATCATAGTTACAAAAAACGAGGCTGCCATCGGCTCTCGCACGGCGTAGTTCCAAAGAACACCACCGTAAGAAGCCCTCTCCATGGCGGCGCAGCGCACGCAGCGGCCCGGCCGCCGGTAAGAGGTGCGGGCCTGGCCGCAGAGCCCGCACGGGCAAACTCCGGAGAGGCTGCACGGCTGAGATCAGCGCGGCGCGGCAATTTTCACGAGAGCACGCGCTCGGCCGTCGGCAGCTACTTCGGCAGTAGCGAAACGTGGCCATCCACGCCAGTACGCCGCGGACGAACTTAGGGAGCGGAAGAACGACATTCATGCTTTCGCTTTCACAACTCATACGAAGTGCTTAGGTGTCCTAGGAATTTTAATTTTTTCTCCAGTATCGTTCATCAATGTGCCCGCCTGCCCTCCCGGTTCCGGAGTCCCTGTTCACAACCGCAGTTTTACTCTCGCGCACTCTCGCACGTTCCATGGCGTCGGTTGTTCGCAGAAGCTCGTTATCCTGCACACGTATAGTCTAGGATGTACACCGACCCACAACGCGGACGTTCTTTTATGTCTTTGTCGCGCTACGACCGCTCATACATCGTACAAGAAACACGGAGTTCGCGCCGCAGACATGACGACAGAATTCTCTGCAGACACGCCTTAAAGCAGGTCTGCTTCGTACGTGTGCGTGCTTCGAACACGTCTGCGGGCAGTTGTTGCGTTAGCGATTGTGACGTCACGCAAGGAAGAAACACGCCTCAGGCAGCATAGAGTGTTTTAGGGAACCGTTTCTGCACGTCCGATGCGGCACGATGGGCCCTCCGGTACGAAGTGCGCATGCGCCACCACGGAAGACTCGCATATGCGCAGTGCGTACACCGGATTGCCCATCGTATACTGTATCGGGAGTGCAAGAACGGTTCTCTAAAACTCTCTAGTGTCCTCACACATTGTTATTGTGCGATGTATAAGCTGCGTGACTAACAACCCCCTAAATTGTTTTTTTTTACTATGTTTTTTTATTATGGCGTCAGAAAACTACCCAATCAGTATTCTGCTACAGTGTCACATATATTTTTTTTAATAGAGTAAAAAAACGCAACTGCTCGAAACCAAAACCGAAACTGGACTGGGGAGGAAGAAGAAATATAGAGGAGGATAGAGTTGGCGAAAGTCACGTAACTGTGCTACCTTTTTTTTTTTTCTATAAACATATTTGAGGTTACAAAACAAAAGGGTTTTATTTTCTTTTTCTCTTTTTTAATGTTGAGTGCGTGCCTTCAATGACCCACGACTTTGATTAAATCTGGAGTTTGTGCCTAAACCTTAGAAAACGGCCCGTGACCACGAAGAAAAGAGTGAGCGCGACTCAAACCGGCCAGTTCTTGATCGGCGGTTTTCGGGCGGAAAGAAACTGAATTTCGAGCCGAAAATTCTGTTCTCGGTAGTTGGGCACTCATATGTCATGTAGAGCTAAAAACCTCGGCGAGCATAAATATCCTGTCAGTGTTCTTTTAAGAGCTGCGCTCTGAAACTCGAATACAAGCCTTCGCCAAGGCGCCTCGAGTGGAGAGGAGCGACGAGTTGAAGCCACCTTATGGCGGCCGCGTCATATGATTCCAAGATGGCAGCGTCCATGCGACGGAGAGTCAAAAGGTCTGACTCTTTAAGCTTGCGCCAGACTTCAAATTCAGGCCAAGCAACGAACGTTTCATGTCTTTTTTTTTTTTGCGGAAGTGACGTCAACTCACGTGAAATTTCACTATAATCGCGAAACGACGAGAAAAAGATAGATTGTACTTCTTTTAACTTTTCACGTTAGGAAAAGACACGAATCCATCAGGGCCCCGTTGGCGCTTCTCTCGGAAGAAGTGCACAGCCTGCTCGACTTCCTCCTTTGGATGGATGCCCCGAGGGCCGTTCCCACTCCTCTTGGGCGTCTTAATATTGTCCCTTTCCCGCTGCAGCAGATGCCGGCAGCGCTATCGCCGCTGGAGTAGATGTAGCGCTCGCCTTGTCGCTCGCTTCTGTAGCCCCGAGCTAAGCTGCTCACTTCCGCGAAGAGCGCCGAGAGGAATGGCCCGGCGAGACCGGGGCCTCCGCCGGAGCTGGAGCCCCGGCGATAACCCGAGCCGGTGGACCGGAGCCCGGCGCCGTTCATCACGGGGGCCCCCAAGAGCTCGGGCAAGATGGCTCTGCGGGCTCCGATGATCGCCCTTCTTTTAGTCTTTCTTTCTTTCCTTCTCTTCGCATTCGTGTGTACCTTTGCGCGCGTCTGTGCGCCCGTACGCGCTTCCGACTCCATGTCGCTTTCTCGCTATTAATTTGGCTCTTCTTAGGTTTCCGCAAAGCCTTAATCACGCTGCTCGTACATCAAACATAAGACACGGCGTTCGCTGAAGACATGACGACCAAATTTTCTGCGGATACAAATGAAGCATGTTCAAACATGTTTGCTACATGTTCTGCCATTGAAGGGAGACCTCGGAATGTATCTGCCGACTGCAGACTGCATGCCTTTTGCGCAATGCCTTAACCCCGCGAGCACAAGTTTGGCGCCTTCTAAATAAGCTGCTAAACAGAGTGCCGACACACCGTTTCGCGACTGTCTCAAGACGGGTCGCCATTTTTGGTGCCGAGTACAGGGTGTATGCAATGAGAAAGAGCACGTCGTCCGCAGGCTTGCGCAGGAGTTGCGGCGACGTCAGAGCGGCGCCGAGCTCTGATTGGCTTTGATTGAAAGGATAGTGGGTAGACCTCAACGCTAGATGCCTTAAAGTCTACCCACTATTGTTTTTCAATGAGCCAATAATTGAGCTCAGCTTTCTGACGTCATCGCAACCCGTGTGCAAACTTCCGCTCCGTATAGACCCTTTTAGAATGTTCGCGCCGTCTGGTATCTGCAGCTCCAATTATTCGAGTCCAACATTGTTTTGGCACGCGCTCTGAACATGTAAGGGGCACGAGGGCTGAGTCAGCGTTCCGCGTGAACCAGGCACGGCTCGTATCGAAAACGACATGCTACGTCAGTCTTCGGCAAGGACTCGGACCCTATCGGATGCTTTGCACCCAAGAAATTGCAGACGACAATGTTGCTCGATGGAGTTTTGAAAGGGGTGCATTGACGATTCTTACGATTCGTATGTGAGACTTCCTCAGCGTTTGATACCACATCGGAAAGCTCGGACGATATTTAGTGGCTCTATACTCCATCTCATAAATATCCGAAGTAAAGACAAGGGCACAAAAGCATCCTCCTGAGCTTAACTGGGGAGAATGCTTTTGTTTGTACGAGAACTCGTGTATAGGAGGTACTTTCCAAAGTCACGCACTCGTGCCCATGCCTTTGTCTGCACTGCAGTTGTTTGTGAGATAAGGTATAGTTTCCGGTAAGAGCCACGAGCTACGCCTCAGATTAGAGTACACTACAGCCAGTGCTCAAAATCATTGTTGCACCAGGGGTCCGATTTTGGTCAAGGTGAAAGCGAGAGCGTTCTCGGCTGCTGATTGGACGCCAGAACTTGCATGTAATCAACTTATTAGACATCTTTTATGCATTCGCTAGCTCACAATCGCGCAATATTTTGGTGAGAACGTCTCATCAACATACAGATAGCGAGACAGTCTCGCGACCTCTGATGTGATTGTCCTTAGAACTTCATCCAACGGTAAATGTCGATTTGTCTACGGCAGCAGAACAACTTTGAGATTTGCAAACGAAGAGCGAGGTGCCAATGGCTACCGACGTGAACTAGCAGACGATCACAAGTTCAGCCTGCGTCCAATCTCACTTCGCCGCGGCGCTGGGTTTGTAGCAGAAGAACAACTTTTTTCTCCCTTTCTGCTATACTCCGTTTCACCTTATGTTGTACCGGAGCGAAGGCTAGAAGCGCGAGCTCATAGCGTTGGCAGCTGCTCTTAAGTCACGAGAGCTTGTGCAGGAGAGGTGTGCCATAGAGCGAGGAGCTCGCGCTTGTAGCCTTTCCTGCGGTACAACACAAGGTGAAACAAAGTATAGCAAACGACGTAATGTCTTTTTTTTTTGCGAATAACGTTTTGTATTAGACGAACCGTGTTCTTCGCTTACATCAGCAGACGAACCGTCTACGGACGCTATCTTCAATCGCTCCGCGAGAAGATAAATTATATCTCGCCCTCGCGGCGACCAAAGTCGGACCGCAGTTATCTCAAGTTTTATCCGAAATCACAGGAAACGCTCTTACGTCCTTCGGAAATATTGAAACAGTCCGGGATAGAGGAAAACTACATCGGCCAAAGCTTCGTGACACCATACACTCTAAGAAAAAAAGGGTGTAGTCAGGTGCATCAGGCGCACATGCACCCTTTTCCTGAAAGATGCACCCTGCGTTACCCAGCCAGTGCACTTGTACACCGACAATGAGCATCCTCCTCTCCCTTAAAAACGTCTAGGTGTATCATTGCACCCCACGCTAGCCACGCGACCCGATCAGCTTGTGCTTGGATTCCCTCTTGGAGGTCACTTTTGGGGTTGGTCAGTTTCTTAGGAAGTATGGAGGTATCCTGTACACTCGGTATTGACAGTAGAGTAGACGCTATGCTTGATTTAGGCCAATTGGGTCTCCGGGTAGGATCACGTGACTACAGTCTCAGGCTAGAGATAAGGCAGAGCACGGCACCTTCCTGAAGGCCATGGCCATGGGTAGCATCCACGGCACTATTAACTTTTGGTTGAACTTTCAAGAGGATATAAGTGACAAGTCCTGTCAATGTGTTCATTGTTAGGCTGCTCCTGAAGATAAGCCTTTGCGAGGGGCCCCCCTTTTGGCCTTGAAGAGGCTGCTATTTTCGTTTCTTTTTTTCCTTAAAGGCCGACGTACACTTCGCGCTTTCCACTTTTGCCCGCCCCCTTCTTTCCTATATCCTCTCCACTTTTTACCTTGCCCCAACTGGGCTCCCCCTCGCAACTTGGGAGAGGGGAGCCCGAAGGGGAATTATCTTCCCTGCAGAAAACCGAGGTTGTACGTCGGCCTTTAAGCTGAAAGCATGGAAGAAGGTGCGCAGTTGCCGGACCAATGAACTGGAGGCTTTTTCATCCCTCGACTCCGCTGTCTGGGCGGGGGTGACGGCAGGAGCGTGATCATATGGTAAAGGTTTCACGGATGACGTAGTAGCTTTTCCCGACCTCGGAATGTCTGACTCCCGGCCTAGTTTCTTGTGTGCTGTGCTGCGACCAGCGGGGCTGCCGTAGATTTCGTCCGCGACAACGTATTCGAGTGTACCAAGATTTCCAGTGTTTGAAACGTCCTACGCAACAAGCGATTTCTTCGAAAAAGCCCAAGGAATTCATGTGATGCGTTTTGTGTTCGGTTCGGCAAATTACTGCTTCTGCCACATCGTGTTGAATCTTCATGGACCCCTTTCTTCTCGTTTTTGTGTTTGTGTTGTGCTGCAGTGCCCGTGTCGACATATATTTCGGATTACATATTTCGAGTCCGGTATTTTCATCGTAAGTGCTCTGTAACCTACTTCTTTGCAACAATTGACCGTTCCGTTCCGGATTACCTCTAGAATTAGGCAATGTCTATTTTCTAGCAGCCGGGAGAATAATTTCCCCGAAATTCTATCGGCAGTCGCTTGCCATTAGCTGACTACAATTATGTGACGACTGCAGGTAGAATACTGACTTTCTTAATCTCTTGGCGTTTTGTGAAAACACGTTTTCGTTGATACACGTTCTGTAGACACGTTTCATCGACACTAACGTTTCATCGTCACTCGTTACGCGAAATGCACGCTGTAGGGACATTTTGTCGCGAGTGTATCTCTGAAATGCGTGCTCACCGACTCAGCCCACCCGTTCACGCCGCTTCGTGGCGACAGTCTGCGGCGGCTTATTACGAAAATGTTAACCAACCTGTCCCCACGTACACGTCACTTCGCGGATACAGCTGTCGATGAAACTTCGTTCGATGAATGAATGGCGATTGCTGGTGGAATTTCGTGGAAAAACTTCTGCCGGCTGCTTGGAGAATAGACACTGCCTAAGACTCACTTGCGTTTCTTGTTTGCTTAGTAATCTTCTCAGGTGTGTAACAGGTTCTTCGTACCTCTTCAAATATCACGGATTGCTTGCAAGTTTGTACTTGTTTACGGAATAAGCTGTCTAATAAACTTTTATGAGATTTGAAAACAATCCCGTGTGTCCCTTTACCTGCCTTTTTGCTATCACCGGGGCGCATACGTTTTTTAAGGGTTTCCTTGATGTCTTAAATATATTTATAAAGTTAGTTATGAAGTGGGTGCGTAAAGTGGTGTGACCATGCACCTTTGAATCGTGTGCATCTGTGTTCTCCTCAAATGCAGTGGTTGTAGAAAGAGGTGCAACAGTACACTATTGAACGGGGTGCTCCTGTGTTCGCTTTGAAGGCAGTAGGTGTAGAAAGGGGAGTAATGGTACACTATTGAGCGGGGTGCATCTGTGTTCCCTTTCATTTCATTGGGTGTAGAAAGAGGTGTAGCCGTACACCATCGAATGGGGTGCACCTGTGTTCCCCTCGTGTGAGATTTCTGTAGAAAAGGTGTACATGTGCACCACACCAACGGGTGTACACGTACTCCCATATTTGGGGTGTGCAAGTGTTCCCCCAAAGGGTGTAGTATATGTGATAAGCACATACACCCCCTATGGGTGTACCCCATGACACCCCTTTTTTTAGAGTGTATGCCTAAAGCTCGAGAGGCGGCATTTTTGAATTGCAACGATCGCCACTTGCGCCCGCTCTGTAGTAAGCGCTAAAATGACGGCACCAGCAAGAACATTGATGGATGGAGTGGCGATACTCTAAGCCTATGCGGACACAAACTATGGGAGAGGAAGAGTCGCATGGGGATGTGAGAACGCCGAGCTCTGGCTGATACGTTTAGTGGGTAGACCTAAAGTTAGCTGCCTTTGTCTCCACTGTACCCGTCGAACACGTTAGAAGGCGGAACGCCGGCGTCCGACGTTAAGCTTTCGCATTGGAACGCGTTCGACGGGTGCAGTTAGCTTTAGGTCTACCCCTAATCATACCAACTGGACCTCGCCGTTCTAATATCCCCCCGTGCTCTCGTCTCCTCCTCTCCACAGTTTCTGCGTGCATAGCGTTGGTTTCTGGTCTTTTTTTTTTCGTTCTACCAGACTTTTATTTGTTTATTATGCCTTGACATATTCTCTTAAACAGACCATTTAGGAAGCCTCATTAACTAACATTGTCAACGGCCAATTCTTGAAGATGACGGTTGTGATCGTGGTTGGATCCGACTTCTCTCTGAACGCAGACGCAGCCCTCGTGAGTCGCATTCGAGACATGGTCAGAGCATCGATATGGTCAAGCTATGGCGG